>JAUMGZ010237421.1:0-10785 GCA_032359645.1 Pododesmus macrochisma | reverse complement strand
CTTATTTGCTGCTGTTGTGTAGTTAAATATATACTCAATGTCCGGTATATGAATTTTATATATGTACACATAGCATAGTTTAATGCCACTGATGACAACAAGTGTATAGATTATTTTATTCTATTTTACCAAAAGTATTAGATTGGATTGTTCCAAGAAATGGTGAATAACTTTACAATCAGTCACAATGAAACAGTTGACAATTTTCCTATCAGTCAATGAAACAGTTGATAATTCTACTATCAGTCAATGAAACAGTTGATAATTTTACTATCAGTCAATGAAACAGTTGACAATTTTGCTTAGTTAATTTTATGGATCATTAGTTTGTGTAAATTGGCTTGAATATTTGACATTCAGCATAATAAATAAGCATTACATTCCACTTAGTATTGCATCAGTCAATATAGAATAATATGCAATATCACCTTCTAGGGAATGTCATATTTATTTAGTATTCAAAATAAAATGGATTTATGTACCATTTTTTCTTGACATATATTTGATTTACAATATTTGTACACGTTCACAATATTTGAAGAACATCTTTGGACTTAATTAAAATTACTTTAACAACAATGAATTAACTACCTCTAGGCCTTGAACTTTTAGTTTCATATGATCTTCTCGTATATTTTTACCATCTTTTCGTTTCTTCCAGCAATAACCATCCTTTCTGTACCTCACTTTCTTACGACTGTACAGCAACATTGAGCCACTCGGAGGCCTGAAGTGTAAAATATCATGTGACAAGTTCTTTTCAAGAGACTTTTAAAGCCATACCAAATTAATAACTTGGTTCTCAGGTCACTTTTTGTCAATTTAGATGAGACAGGGAGGCATTTTTTTATCATTTTATTTGATATGATAAATGTTTTGAGGGAAAAACTTTGAAACTTTGATCTATTTTAGATAAACTTGGACTCTAATTGTATATTTCTAGTTTTTCTTGCAACTTAGAATAACACTTGTAAGGAATTACTGTCAAATCAAGATATTTAAATATATATTTTGCAACAGAAACAAAAATGTTGTCAATAAAATTGTTTGATGAGGGCCTTTGGGGCTTAAAAATAGATAAGGTAGGGTCTGAGAACAAAGTATTTAAAAAAACTGTAATTTGTACTTCTACTTATACAAATTTGAAATACAGTTACCTCCCATACAATTTATGTTTCTGGATTCAAAAATAGTTTACCTTGGAGTTACCTCCCTTCTATCAAATGCTTGTAGGCTATTGGGATTGATCATGTGGTTTGGTTTTTAATGTAAGATTATCTACACCTAAAGTAAACCTTGGCTGTTAGTACCATTTAATGGCTCTATAGTCAAGATTTTAACAAACAATAATACCCATGCCCCTTGCAGACAAGCCAACCTATGAAACATACAGATTAAGAAACTCATTAATCGTGAAGACTTTTAAGTTTTATATTTTTAATTTGAATCATACATTCTATATTGAAATATATGAAACTATGATAACTTGTTTTTGCCTCTCACTGGTGCATAGTCATCATATCACGTTTAGACTCTTGTAGTGTAGATACAGATAGATAACTTATGAATTTTGAAATATTTTGCATTTGAAATTTCAGTTTCAATGTTGATGTTTATATAGAAAATATTTATTCAATTGTTTGTTTATTTGGATTTAATTTCCATTTCAACAAGCCAAGGTCATAATGAGATGGTGTCCGATTATCATGATTATGTCGTAAACATAAAGTCTCAAAAAATCCACAATCATAAAATCTGAACTGATCACACAGTTCTAATTTCATTTTTAAAGATACAGATCTATATGAAACAACAACAACAACACAAACCTGATCTTCATCTCTAGAGTCATCCATTCTTTGTGTCTCTCAAAGGAGATTAATATTGCTGCAATCTCCTAAAAAATCAACTTTGATATAATAACTTGTGGAAAATGCAAAAAATGTAATGGTACTAAAACAATTTTAATGACAAAAACTGTAATATTAACGAAGCTTAAATTAAAACAGTTAAGAGAACCATAAAACATTGTCCGTTTTCCATATTGTATATTTACCAAACCATTTTAATACTGCTAATGTTGGGTATAGTTCAATCATATTTATATGATACTCACAGTATTTGTTTTTCACCATATAATATAAACCACTTTATGTTTTAAATAATTTTAAAATGCTTTGAATAAAATCTATAAGTTTACTTTAAAATTTGGACAATTTTCTAGTTCTAATTAAAATAAGTTTTATTCTATTCATACAGTTTTTGTACAGCTTAAAAGTCACATATACTGGTATACGTAGTATTTATCATATTAACATGAATTTTTTTTCTTTTCACAATGTGTTGAATTCACGGTTGTGGTACAGTTTTAACAATTTATATTGAGTGTCAAATAGGCATTTGTTTCCACAAAAATAGCAAAAATGACACTGCAGCAAAGATAAACATGTGTACAGTACCTCATTTGTATTCCATCTATGACGAACACAGGTCAGGTGGCCGGCCGGCTTAATGTCTTCAAGTTGCTTAGGAAGTATGAACGAACAGTTTTCTGAAAGGAGAATGAAGTATTCAGCATTTAGAACCTCATAAATACTAATATACCGCCTTATAATGAAGTATTTTCTCTGACAAATACGTTATTCTAATAAATGGATTCCTCTGTGTATCACAAATCAAATAAGCATTTTCTTAAAATGTACAGAAATAAAAGGAATATATTTGTAACCAGGTAACCAAAGTCAGGAAAACACAGCCAACTCTGCTGGGATTCTAACCTGGGACCGGTACGTTTACCCATAGGTTAGGAGTTGAACAATCTACCTATTGCGCTAAAGGGTTAATCCTTTAGCTCAATCGGTAGACATGGTATAGCGTTCAACTTCTATTGAGCTAAAGGAATTGGGTCCCAGGTTCGAAACCCAGCAGAGTCGATTGAATTTTCTTACCTGGGTTACATATTGATTTCCATAATTATATACATACCGCACATGTAGTATTATTTAAGAATTTACAAACTATAGCTAGGATCTAGATAGTAAATATAAACCACCATTTGAAGATATGAGAGATTAGGATGAAGCAAAATTAATACTTACCAGTTTTCAAAGGCATAAGAAGTTTGGTTGTGAGGTGAAATGACTATGTGCTCATTATCCAGGGATCTCCTTGATTTCCAATGGGGGAAATAGGTCATAATAAAAAATTGAGTACCTCAGGCATTACTAGGGGGTCTGGAGGTGTACTCCCCCAGAGGTAACTTAAAGGAAGCTTTTAGAAAGTCTTTTTCGCAATCTGGGTTTCAAATTACTCATCTGTGATAGGGAAATATGAGAGGTTTGGTACTCACCAGTATTGAGAGGTAGGAGAGGTTTGGGTGTGCCAGAGGAGGAAGCAGATGATGGCTCTTCCATCTTCACTGCATGTACCCTCCCTCTCGCCAATTCTGTGTCTGCTTCTATCTTACATCTTTGAAAACTAATCTGACGACTTCAAAGAAAAAATTCAAACATATATATAAATTATTAGTATATTCATTATAATCTTATATACACCTTGGTCTAGGGCTGTCATTGATGAAGACGAATGAGTTGATAAAAGTGAAGGATGGCCAGTGGCAGATCAGATGCAGACTAGATGACGGCTGGGACTTTGTTGTGTTCATAATCAGCTACATGTACTTTCCCGAAGTGAGGTCTTGGGTAGTTCTATATTGTCTTGACGATACATCTAGATTATAGGGCCTCACTAGTTGGAAACACCTGTTACAGGGTTGTAGCCAGCCAAGGAAGCAGTATATCTGATATTTGGGGTATAGGTTGTAGATACCCTTGTGTAATCGATCCCTGATGGTTGTACAGGTGTTTAATTAAGGGTCTGTAGTTTCAGCAGTATTGATGTTGGGACTCCATGATTTTAAGTTAGACACAAAGGTCAAGGCTTAGTCAAAGTTAGTGTACATGTGTCTTAGGTTCAGATAAGGACTCAAGCATCATATATAAAACTACAATACATAGTTTGTTTAAATAGGGTTTTGTAGTTGTTTAGGTTAACGTCATATTCATATAAATTGTAGGGTGACAGGGTATGAGACTAAATCAACAAACATAGGGTTTGAAACTTGTTTTTGTAAACTTAATGCATATGTTTTCAAAGAGTCTAAGGCATTGGTAAAGTGTGAAGGTTTTGGCCCAGTAAAACTGTTTTAAACACACCAATCCAAGAAGTTTGGATTGACGGTTACAAGTCTGTGACCATGTCTTTATAATAGTGACTCATTAATGTTACAATTGATTCGTCAACAACATGTTGTGTGTATTGCCTTCTTGTGTGTTTTACATATAGTCAACTGTCTCTGTATTGTTAGACACTTTGAATCCCGAGATATCAGTACCAACCCAGTGTCTGAGACCAAGCATGCAAAGAGGTTGAGTCCACATGTTATAATATTGATGACAGTGGATGAGATGGTATGAAAGCCTTGTATGCTCGAAACATTACAGACGTGGCAGATTTGGACCCCCGCCTTGAATTCTAAGTTCTAACACTCACTTTGTATATATACATTTATATTTATTAATAAAGGTTCCACAAATGGAAACAACAACACTGGAAGTACAGCTAAGGTATTTTTATTCTCGACATGTTTCGACCGCTAGGTTATATAGTTATTCTCTTAGTGCAAAAATCTGAAGTAGAAATATAATTTTTTTTCTTCACAGAGCAAATTTTGCTCAATGCTGTTCAATGAAACAACTGATTCATTCTTAATACCTCAAAGCTAAGTCAATTTTTGAGAAAGTAAAATAAAGATACCCGAAGCATGCATAAATTTGAATCTAACTTGTACTCCTCACTGTTCAAGCCAACACTGGTATCTTCTTCAAGTTAGTAGTGAGAGAAATTCAATTAGTTACAATGTAAATTTAATATTTTCAACAAATTTAATAAAGCTAAACTGAAATAAAACGAAGGTTTCATTCCGTGAATTTAATTATTCAGACAACTTATTTAATTGGTGTAAAATCTCTGTTTTAGAGGTAATCTAATCAGAATTTGTTGTTTGATCCACTCTGGAATCTAACATATACAAATGAACATGTACCACAACAACCCAATTCTTATTACTAGAAAATAACAAGTAACAGGTTTAGTTTAGTTTAATTATGGTTTAACGTCACTTCCAGAATATTTCACGGATATCGCGACAAAAGACCAAGGAGAAAAACAAAAAAACAGGACAGGAAAGGAATTGGTGACAGGAACAGGAAATTAAAGCAAAAGAGATAATTCAGAAAGAAGGATGCAGAGCCCATGCAGTGGTGTTTCCTCCTACTCTTATCGAACTTTACATGGGAATCTTTATTTAGCAGACTAAATTCCTACCTAGATTTTGCCCATTTTCATCACACTCATAGAACTCATCATCATCTGTGTCGTAATATCGCGGTGACGATTTAGCGCCGCTGAGAGACTGTTCCAGTTCCAGGTGTTCTGTAGCCAAAACATGAAGAGCTTCTTGTAGAACTCGTGTTTTCTCCATCTCCTCTTTCAGTTGAAGATCATGAACCTGCAATGTCAATAAATATATATCAATAAAGCTCAAGTTACAGACTTATTCTTTAGTTTTATACTGCGATGGTCAAGTGGTATTCCTAGTCTAGTTATCCCAGGATGGTTTCATGTTGATGGGGGCCGTATTTTGAACCTATAATATTTTGAGTCCATCATGAGATTTAGGACACCCCAACCATATGTTTTGCAGAGACAATGCTGGTTTCAGTGAATACATACTGTACATATATGGAGTAAATGGTATTTTAGTAATTTTTATAGCTAAAATACTGCCAAAATTTGACTATATATTTGGCACTGTGCATACCTGCCAAGTCTCCCCAATACACAGTCCCTACTTTTGGACTATTATTTTGCCTTTCATGCATTATCTCCCCCTGAAAATTCTAATTTTCACAATAATTTCTTACTTAAACATAAAATATCCCCCTTGAAACCTACAAATCGCCACAGTTTGAGGTTTTCAAGGATAGCAGGAATGACTATGGTATATAGCTGAAATTGACTATATATACTTGTCACTATGGTATATAGCTGAAATACTGCTGAAAGTGACTAGATATATTTGTCACTATGGTATATAGCTAAAATACTGCTGAAAGTGACTAGATATTCTTGTCACTATGGTATATAGCTGAAATACTGCTGAAAGTGACTAGATATACTTGGCACTATGGTATATAGACTAGATATACTTAAAGTGGCATTCTAGCATTCATTGATGTTTAAAACATCCAGCTTTCTTGGTGGTATCAATTCAATGTATAAATCTCAAGTGATTAGAATGTTTACTTTTGATCATTTCAGACCTTATGAATACTGGTATTGAGTGGCCAACGATAATTCTAGTGACACAGCCATTTAATGATGCAGTTAGGAGATTCAGAAGCTAAACACACATCTTCTACCTTTTACTGCCCACATTCAACTTGCTGAATATCACTCTTATCAGTGATATCATAAAATCAAATAATTTCATATGCTACCCATAATCACACAACAATGTTTTATTTCTAATATTGATATAAGGAGACCCCATGCAGTGCCAGTGAAATCAATTGCAGATATTGAACCATTCATATGTTGTGCACAGTACTTAACATACAATTTTGTACTGCCATGTCTAAATAGACTCTATACATATTGACATGTAACTAAATTCCTCCAATTAGTGTATTTTACTGATTAATACTTTTTGTGTTGACAGACTATAAACTTGTTTATTGAATTGAGACTATAAATTGATTCATCGTTCAGACTCTCTAAATGTTACTTAAAATATTCGGAAGGAAAGAAATTAACAAGTTATCATTTCTCAATAGCTGAATGTAAATTATATTATCTTCAAAGTTTGGTTATAAATTTCATAATTCTTTTAAAATTCAAATTTTTTTTAATGTGATGTTTCGTTGTTTGGTATGGCAATCATCCAAGATTTGTGGGATAATGAATGTGTACAGTTCTCCAATATTAGGAAATTTTATTGTTCTGATGACCTTATTATCTTAATGCTCCATGTACATTAATTAACTACATGTATATTAGTTTAGTTTAAACATATTTTATTGTCATATATACAAATGGATTGAGCAAAAGTTATCTCAACTTTGGTAGCTCGCTCCAATCACAAAAATACATGAAACTATATGTACATCATGTATATTAAATCACTGAATCTCTTGTTTTATTGATTTTTTTCTCTACCTTTTTACATTGTACAGTTGAGTTGGAGCTAGACTATGACTGCATGTACAACAATTTTTTCACACAACTTTAAAATCATTAGTTTTAGTCATTTTCATTATTGATGCAATAACGTCAATGTAATACTGTTGTTCCATATTATATTTCTTGATGTAAATTGCTTTGTTTGTATTAAGGGCTTACTGTCCGATCAACAGCTTAGGTCATTTACGGACGTGCCAGTTTTACTGGTGGAGGAAACCGGAGTACCCGGAGTTAACCACCAACCTACGGCAAGTCACTGGCAACTTTCTCACACTAGCATGCCCCGGACGGGAATCGAACTAGGAGGTGAAAGGCTTTTATGATTACAAGTCGGCAACTTTAACCACTAGGCCACCGCGGCCCCCTGGTGGTTGCTGTCTTTCTTAAAATGGTCAAATATCAATCAATAGTGATATAAAAATTGTAATTTAACTTTTGTCGTTAAAAAATACTAAGAAAAAATATATAACATCAGTAAATTTGGCTTTGGACTATAGCTTTTTATCAATACAATGACAACAGATGCATGCATACATTACATGTTTATGATGCATGTGATCTTGACTTGTTTTAATAACTAATCACAGAAACAGGTAAAACACAAAGATAATATATCAAAATGAGAATCTGTTTTTAAATTGATATTTACCTATGTGGAGCAACAGCTGCAACAGGTTTTTCTGTGGGTTTCTTTTGAAACAAGGACAAAATGGATGCCTGAGAAGCCTGAAAGAAAACAATACCTATATGAGTTTGATAATACATTGTACCATAGGAAGTATATACATTCTAATTGAAAATGGTTAAGGCTTACTGCCTGGATCAATCCTAAGACAGGAACAAGACAAAACTATCTAACCAGTATCAATACATTTGGTCAAAATAAAAAAATAGTTGTTTCCCTTCCTACCCAATTTTCTTAGGCCGACCCTAGAACATTTTATAAAAATTCAGATAAATGAGTTTCACCTGCTCTACCAGTGTCCATCCCCTTGTTTCACACAATATTATCATATGAAAGATTTAAAATTTTATTAAATGTGACCAATCAATAATTAGTAATACATTAACCATATTTTCATTACAGAAACTATTAATATTACATATATATTTGACAAAATGAAATTTCTATCCTTGAAAAAAAAAAAAAAAAAAAATTTCCTACCAGCTACCTACCCTAATTTGTTTGGGGGCCGAAACAGGAAACACAACTATAATTTGTTTTGGACTAAGCCTTTTGAATTTTCAGTTATCCTTATTCTGCATGACACAGACAGTATCAAGAGTAAGTGACAAGAGTACCTTTTTTGGCTTTGTGTTTGTTTTACTTGTCTTGGTGAGGGTTGTTGTAGAAACTGGTCTACTGGTCAGCCATGCACTATCATCATCATCATCAACAAAACAAACATCATGTTCAGAGCGTGATGGATTAACAGCAGGTAACGATGGGGCCTTAATTACACCTGGATTGTTGAAGTTCTGTTGATCCAATGTATCTTTGTTCTTATTCAGGCTCAACGAAGATCCAACTTTCTTAAACTTGAACTTTCTGAAGAAAGAAAAATATCAGTATATAAAACGGAACAAGACAAAAATACCAGTACTTTATACTTAAAGGTAATGGTTGGACAGCAAATTGATCCAAGATGATTGTATATAAGTTTGTTTGTTTGTTTTATTGGGGTTTAGCGTCCCTTTAACTCATTTTAGGTCAACTCGAGACAATGTCTGCTTGCGACAGTGCCCACTTATGGCGACTTTATAGTGCTGTCTCACTGAAATATCCCGCTGCAGACACATTGACATGATACTTCACTCTGTCAACATATTGAATATAAGAAAAGAAAATCACTTCAGAATAAGATCACTGTAAAAAAAATACTAGCTACTATTAAATCGAACATCTGACCAAATATATATTCAATAAGACACATACATATTTACAATGAATTATGTTTACAACAACTGGTTATAATTATCTTCTTATTAATTTTTGTCAAAAATGAATTTTATTAATTCGATGCATGCCAGTTTTGAAATTATTTTGCTATTTTAAGCTCTGTTTCTCAAAACATACATGTAATACTATCAGTCTATCACAAAACGTTGCATGTAATAATATATGTCGGGGATTAATCTAGGTTTTGGGAGAAAATTCCCTTTGGGTATATGGGGGAATGTTTTTTTGGGGAAAAATACATAAACTGTCGGTCTTGAGTGAATATCTGATTTTTATGTGTACTAGCTATATTTTTATCTTAGATTTTTTCCAAGTAGAACCCTTCCTTGTGCTACATTGTTTTAGTTTCTGTTTGTTCCTGATGCGATATATTTATGTTCCTCATGCATATATCAGATCACTTCTGCCCTTGATATATATATATATATGTTTCATGAATTCCAGGAATTAAACAAGTATGATTGATGATTTTCAATTGTTGCTTGAGAATCATTTGGTACTTACAAGGAAAATAACACAATGCATTAATAAGATATTAAAAGATAAATTTTGAAGAAAAGGGAAATTTTATAGAGAAAAAATAGGGGAATAAGGGTATCTTTTTTCCGAGGGGAAAGTGCCGTTTAATGGCAGCAAAATGAACCTAGATTGGTCCCTGTATGTATGCACAAACAGAAAATGTTCAATTTCATAATATTGTTTATTTTTCTTATGAAGCTTACCTGCCAGAAACTGAAGACTCCATACTGGTCTCTTTGATCATGCACTCATGTTTCAGCCATCAGAACAAACCATTGTCTACAAAGTAATAATGAATTACAATTGATACATTTGTATTCCTTTTCACATCAACTAAGTTTAACTATTTATTAGCAAAATCTTATTTAATATCAAGTGTTCTAGATACGTTACTAAGTATACTTACTTACTTTTGGTACGTACCTAGTAACATAAAATCATGCCTAGTAAACTTCATTGGTTCAATAAAGAGTAATATTTTTTTCTTCCTGGTCCTGCAGTTTTAGTTTTTTCTCATGTTCTTTTGATTATTCTTTTTAAAACCTTTAAATCACATTTGCATCATATGTTGGCATGGTCAATGGTGGGATATAAATCAACATTAGACATGAATTTAACTAGATGTGAATGAAATCAGGAGCTAAGCTCCTATTTGAGTGGAGAATTTGATTATTTGTTTTATTGGTAAGGTCATATTGAGATGGTGTCCATTTGTGAAAGTGTGCACTGATGACAATTTTATAGTTTTGTCTCACTGAAATATCAAGCTGCAGACACATTGACATGATACTTCACTCTGTCATATTATCCTGACAGTGAGCTAAACCAGTCCTTCTATCCAGAAATGCTGATCGCTTAGCAGGGAGCGAATAGATAACCTTATCTTAACAGATCTAAGCTTTGATGCGGCAAGGATTTAAAACCCTCACCTACTGGAACACAAAGTGAACCCTCTACCAATGGGCTATGCCTTGTTTTGAGTGGAGAAGAATCATGCCATATAT
>JAUMGZ010237420.1:0-18100 GCA_032359645.1 Pododesmus macrochisma | reverse complement strand
TGATCTGTTGATTGTTGATGTGTGTGCTTTATCTCTATAGTTATATTTTATTGGTGATCTGATCTGTTGATTGTTGAAACACTTGACAGCATAATGAAGTGTATATTTTAAATTTATAAATATATGCCTATACTTTAGACTACTTGTCTCGTGTCATATAATATATTATGATAATGCTGAGGCCTCATTTACCGGTTTTACCAAACCGACCGTGTTTGTGCTCGTTGACCGTCTCTGCATGAATAATTAGTCTTGAAGATTGCTGTCGTTCCTTTCGTATTCTAATGCTGTATTTTTTATGTAGCTGCTCTCAGTTTGTCAATATCTTTCTTATGAAGATAAAGATGTGTTTCAAAATGTTATAAATTCGTACCGTGCAAGGCATTTGAAACACAAAATCATTTCGTTCGTTCTGATTATTGAAACTAAAACAGTCTCATTTGGCTGGTTAGTTCTTGTGGTGACTTTTTGATGAAGCTATTGTTTGTTTGTCAGTAACGTTTGTTTTGTTGATCCTATTTCTTTTTGTTTTACACTCATTTTGGTGTTTTTCGTTAATGGTCACTTACAGTTTTGACAGGGCACCTAAGCACTATTTGGCGGCGACGGAACGATATCTCAAGAAACGTTTGTAGTAAAATGAAAATGATATTTTCTGGTGCGATGATGCTTCCATAGTTTACTATATTGCTTTGATTTCATTTAGTCGATGTATAATACCATGATTAAACAGATAATCAACCGTCTGCTTTACATATCATATATCTTTTTAAGTGTATTTAATCGAACTTGTTTCTAGATAATTAGTCATTTAGAACGTTTGTTCATTCTTAATGAATACGAAACTGATTCATTTTCTTTAGACATCAGAAAACATTTTGCAATTATAGAAATTATCTGAAATATTATATATGCTTCTTCTTGATACCAGGAAACAAGTATTTTATACTTTCTGAAAGAATTTTTTGTTTAACCGTTATGAATTGTATACACTTTTCTGAAACCAAACTATAGAAAGGAAATTGTTTTTAACTTCAACCAGTAATTAAATGAACATGATTTATTGGTACATGCAGACAAATAGACAGTTTTTAAATAGAATCACAGTTTCAAAATACAAGTGAAATCAAATCGTTCATAGGTTGGCAAGTATTTGGCCATTCGGCGATTTGAAATTTTGTTAACTTTCTGTGTGCAGGTATGCAGGTCTTTCTACCGCTGTCGGCGTCGTCATTTCTGTTGACCTGTGGCATTTCCTACACAGAAGATAATGAAATTCTACGTCTTAGTTTTTCGAATCTGTTGATAAGTCTTTGTTATTTTTCCATTTTCTATGTTTTGAATGCAAATTTTCAGTTACTCCTATTCTGTTAAAGGAGACTGTCCGGAATTCAAGTTTGTCGCTTTGGAATCCAACAAAATTCAGTATAAATTCGATGTCAAATCTAATATAAGTATGAAATTTATATTTTCAAACGGAATTATGTTTGGTAAATACTTTGTTACTGTCCGCAAAAACTCAAGATTTCACACAGTTTTGATTTGTAGCGTTTTTACTTCTTGTTTTATTATAATACATAATGTTTTGTTTTATTTTCATGTTTGCTTTATTGTACGAGAATGGATACATAAGATATATAACTATACATAGTTGATATATATATATATCACTATTATATTATGATATGCAATTTCTAGAGTATTATGATTTTTTATTGTGTGTGTGTGCGTGCGTGCGTACGTGCGTGTGTTGGGAGGTATTTTATTTATACTTCTTGTCATTGAACTTACTTCGTTAAATATTATCAAAGATAACTAAGCACAAATCAATGACAGTAAAATAAAAATGGATGCATCGCAGCTAGACCTAGAGTCTAGAATAAGCTTCCCTCACACAGATGATAAGGTTTTACGTTGCTTATTAACAAGCATCTAACCGCCTCTCTCAGTTTTTGTTTAACTTCAATCTGATGTTGTTATGTTATTACCTTGTTTCATATTGTCAGTGCATTTTGATATAAAGATATTAAATTTCGTCTTATATTTTACAGGTATATTTAACTACAGATTTTTATTCGCATGGATTTTACTTGCTGTCATAGGAACCGTCAAATCAGATACTAGAAGAATAAACTTATGCCATCCATGCAATGGTCAAGAAACAGGACAGAACGAACTGGCATCTGGTAGTCTAAGAGTTGTCAATGACGTTAATACTATCAAACGTCACTTGTTTGTGACGTTAGAAAGGATTAAAACCACATTAACTAACATCAACAGAACGTTTGTAAGTAAAATACACTTTTTATGAAATGTTCCTTTACATATTTGCATATCAACATACTAATTTCAACAGACATTTACTAAATTATAAGTTAAATAAACAAACACTCAACATCCAAGATAGTTCTCATCATATTTCGGTTCACATCTATGTTTGAAAAGAAGTTCGTGATGATTTCATTTTAATTCAATATTTGTATATTGCTTTAATTTTGCAGAGTACATATCGCAAATAAGAGTGTGGAACAATTTCGCGAGGTTTAAAATTCCCTGTTTAATTTTCTCAAAGCGCCGATTGAGTACTGTTTGCTTTACTGATGTACAGCAAATAATAAATGTGTGTAGTTTGCGTTTTTAATTTACACTTTGTACAGAAATAGCGAAATTTAAAAAACCCGCAAACTAAAATCACTTTACATATTTGTTTGTTCTTTCTTGTCAGGAGATTATAATCATTTCCGGAGATTAAAATTTGACTCAAACTCAGAACTTCAAACATTGTTATTAAAACACATTGAATAAGGGATAAAACTGAGTGATATTTTCAACAGTTCTTTTTTATGAAATTCTAAACATGTGTTGATAAAATTGGGCATGATTCAGTAATAAAAAGCATATTTTGAAATCCTGAGTTTGTATCCAGAAAATGTTTATAACCTTCAGGCCTGAACGCGTATTCTCATCCCTTGTCTTCATTGGTTTTCCCGTGTCCGTGTAAGTATGTATTTTAAATGATTATTGCGTCTTGATTATCGTGTTTGTTTTTATTTTAAGTTTACCATTGATATAAAATATATATCAGTCACTACACATGCTTGTCAAAAAGCAACACAAAAAGTATTTAATGTGCATACGAACACAAAAGACAATATTCAAAAGTCAACGAACATGGGCAAAAAAAAGAAATAATGTCGGACGCACACAGGAAAAAGAACAAAATATACAATTATTGACTATAAAGATAAAATCACGATGTCTGCCTGTGTCTGGTAAGACATATGCTTGGACATAGGAGCACAAACTGATAGTATTTAAACTACGTTTGTCACATGTGTGCGTGAATTTGAACTATATGTGGAATCTATGAATCGACCACTTATTAGCCACTGTTTCCAGCTTTATCCTATTGGCTATGTCCAATTTTTGTGATTCTAATTGCTTTTGTAAATATGTATACACATTTGACTCGTTTAGATTGATATGGACAATTCATGAGGGTGGTTAATTTGTTAGATGATTTACAGGCCATGAAGGGAATTTATTAAATTTTTAAATGTATGTCTATACTTAAGACTTATAGTCTTGTATGGGATGTGGGAAGGTTGAGGTATCATTAACCGGTGTTACCACACCGCCTGGTTTCGTACTGGGTGACCGTCCTAAGTCGGTCCGCATTGATTACTAGTCTAGAGGATTGTTGTGGTGTCCATTTAATTCCTTACATTCTGGTGCTAAATTGTTTGATGCAGTTATATTGTTTGCTTGTCAATGTATCGCGTTCTGTTGATTCCACTCATGCTGTTTTGGATGAGACGATCCTTTCACAGACGGTTGCACGAGAATATGTTGTTCGTTATTTTACAATGTGATATCTATAAGCCTTTTGTTTATTACATCTAAGGCAAACCAAACGATGAGGACCATAAGCAACTCGCACATCATACCAGTCGCGGATTTTCAACTAACAGGTTCCAATTCAGTAAGTACATTACTTTGTTATTGTAAAATTATTGTGAAATAAACACCGTTTGGAATTCTTAATACACTATTAAGCTTTATCAGAAATTTAGAAGAAGGATATATTTTTCAAAACAATATACCGTACGGTTTAAGATAAGGTAAGGTTTAAGTAATTACTCAGATAATAATCAGCTCCATACATGAGTTTAAGTTAAATCTCGGTTTGTTTCCTGACAACTGATATATCCATATGCCTGTTATGATCAGCAGAGCAAATGGTGTTGTAGTTTCATAATACTGTATTCCGTCAGTGCATTATAATGAGAACACATGTAAAGGTTAAGTAATAGAGTCATACCTGTCTGTAAAGACCGCTCAAGAGATCAGAAAAAGTGGTCTTAAAATAATGTGGTCTTTATATACAGGTAAACATAAGTGTAATTAGACTTCAAGGGACCCGATGTTAGTGGTCTTTATGTACAGATGGTCCCTTTAAAGAGGTGGTCACTAGAGTAGATTTCACTATAATCAATATGATTTTGTGTTTCAGATGCCTTGCACGGTACGAATTTATAACATTTTGAAACACATCTTTATCTTCATAAGAATGACCTTGCGTGCATATGCTTGTTCAATTGGTGTGTGTCATGAGGACTATTGGATAGAATCGGATGTTACCAACGCAATGTGTTATACCAAACAGATTATGCGGGCAGTCGGTACCCACTTACCAAGAAGTGTATGTCGCATAGACGTGCACGTTGACACCAATGGTGGAAATGCGTGTGTCTCTGAACACATCAGAAATACCCTGTCTGACTTTCAAGAGTATATAAGGGAGTTTGATACTATTATTACTCAAGCGGAAACAGAATGGTGATGAGAATATTGCAATTTGATATTTATCAATAAAACAAAGTGATTCAAGTCCAATATGAATTGATTATCGTTCATATTTTTATTGTAACTATGTTTAATTTGATTTTAGTTGTGTTTTCGTACATTTTGTTAATGTGCATGACGTCACTTACTTGCAATATTCTGTTTTATATGTGATTACAAAATAAAAGAGTAAATTACTTTCTTTTCAAGGATAATGTATTCGTAGATTATGTTCTATAACCATTAAGCAGTCATGTCACTAAAGTCAGGCGTCAAACATTTCCGTTTTACATTGTATGTGTCTACCACAGTGACTATACTGTTTTGATAGTGATGTCCCTACATTAATCAGCTAGTCCGTTAGAGAGAGAGAGAGAAAATGGCCTATTTTGTAATAAACAACAGCAATATAATTATATTTGGTGTTTTATTGTCAAATAAGAAACGTTTTGACAATTTGTCACAGTTTCCCCTTTCTATACCCAGTGGCAAAGTTCCACCGTCTTAGCAAAGAACATGTATCCCCTTCTACTAAGGATGCCCCATTTATATACAAAATTGCAAACTAAAACGGGTCACAGATAAGTATAATATCTATAAGAGACAACACAAACTAAGTCTCTGTGTGAAAGGACCTCGTTAAAACTTAAAATGTGTCTGATTTTTCATTGTTTCCCCCTTATGACATGTAGGCCCCTATGTGGGCCAGCCCTTTTTTCGCAAACTTGAAGTAGGTACCTATGGGAATACTTTCTTATAAATTTGGTTGAAACTGGCCAAGTAGGTCTTGAGAAGAGGTCGAAAATGTGAAGATTACCTAATGTCAACTAGACCGCCCCATGGTAGTTCGTTTGAACACAAATTTTGCTGTGGTTCGCAAATTTTGTAAACACTGACTTAAATGCAAAAATCCAATCAAAATCATGCCTCCGATTAATATGATATTTATTAAATTGGTTTTTCTCCTTTGCTCTTTCGTCACCATTACTTGTGAATTTTTCTTATGGTGACTCTTGACTCTTGCTCCCTTTTTAATTGATGGATACGGTTACCATACACCGGAATGACACGGAGGCATCGCGGCGGGTGGCACTTGTGTAGCAGGAAACGCTTACCATATCGCGAGCACCTAGTTTGGCTTATAGTTTTTTAATAGAAGTTCGTGATGTTTCCATTTTTAATAATAAACGTATATTTGGTTCATTTTTCTATGTGCGTCCAACGTTTTTTTATTGTTTGCCAATGTCCATGGACTTACGGTCTTAGAATATCGTCTTGGTTTTTCGATTTACTATTTTAAAGGTGCTGGATTCGATATTTGAAAAGATAACTTCCAATTCCAAGCAGTAATTATTGCTTTTAAGGTCAATTTTAAGGTTAATTTCAAGGTAATTTTGAGCTAAAATAGGTCATTAAGGGTACCTTCTTTTTATAAATTTTGTTTGGAGACTGACTCCATAGAATGAACAACTAACTGGTTTTGAGTGTTTTTAGAAGGATATGTGAAGACGTATTGTTTTCGGTGTCATCTGACATTAAACATGCAATTCGTTTTAGACGCACTTCCGGGAGTATCCATCAGTTTAACTGATTTTCTTGTTTGAATATTTTGTTTGTTTAACGTATTCAAGAGACGGTAAGCCCAAATGAAACAAGCAAACTACTACACGACGCTCTACTTTTAGCTAAGTACTCAATTATAGAAGTAAAACATGCATGACAGTTAGCATAACCATTGATATTGACGTTCGAATATACAGTGTACACGCTTGTGTTACATCCTGTGAATAAGTAAGTGTACAATTAACTTTTCCTAAAATTGAAATTGAAACTTTTTCTGTAACATTGCCTCATTTTCTCACCAATGTAAAGTCCCCAATGAGAATAACGTCCCCTTGGAAACTCAACCATGTCGCCAAGTTTAAGTGCAGAAAGGGTATCGGCATTGCAAGTTTGTTCTGACTGTGTCTGAAATATTGAATACAACATGTTTCCAATTATACTTGTGAGTTGCACAAATATATAAACTTTTAAATACACAAAACCATACTTAGGTCAACAATTAACTTGAAAACTTCAAAAGCTGTTTACATAATTTGTTTCATATGTTCAATTTTTTTGTAGCTAAAACGAGTATTGTAACAGCTTCATGTGTTGTTGCTCACAATATGCAATTGGTACATGCACTGGCTGATCATGATGCTTTCTAGATCAATAGTTTATCATTATATATTTACTCTAGTGATAACAAATACGATTATCTAACTCGTGATAAATAACAAGCTTTAACACTCTAGTGAACTCAATCTCATATACAAAAATACACTGTTTTATAATATATATATACAGTCAAGTCACTTTACAATGACCAAGTCGAGAACTTTTCATTTCGTAAAAGAGTTTGCTGCAGTATTGAAATATGACATGTTGTAAGGATATTTTTCTGTTGTATATTGCTAATGTTTTTTTTTAATTTCTGGTTTTGGTTTTTTTTTCTTTTTACATATTTACGATTTAATACACTATCAAAGATAAAACTATTGAAATTATTATAAAATAACTGTTAGTTCGTTTTCATACTTATTCGTTACATGCACTTAGAATATTTCTAAGTAAAATTTATCATTAAAACAATCATAGCGTACTAAGTTTTAAAGGCGCAACGTTGTGTTTGGAGCCATGAATGCCAAAGATGCAAGTATTGCTTTGAACAACAAATGAGTCACGTACTCAAACAAAAATCACTCTTGCATTATTTTCTTAAAATACTACTTGTCTCCGAGTTTTCAGTCCATAATGTTTCGTAAAATACACTGATCCACGCTAATCACTTAGAATGTAGACTAAATTCAACACCACGCAGGGGTATTCAGGCACTTTTTTACACAAAACTGACAAAAAATGACACCTATAAATCGCAACCATTTCATTTGATTTAAATGAAACGTCGTATATACGTTGATGCGATAAGAGTAAAAACGGGACACAGAATCACGTAATCAATACTTTTATTCGAACCCCGACGGGCCCCTTATGGTAGATCACGTGACTTGAGAATGAACTAGTAGAGCTCCAAATAAAACCGAATTTTACAAGTTTGTACACTTAAAGCAGGAGGTCGTTCAATGGCTTAATATTTTCATTGTAAACCATATTTAAACAAAACTGATGCTCCCGTTTGCAAAAAATAAACTTAATCATAGTAAAATTCCATTTTAGTGCGATGCTGAGAGAAAAATGTCGTCTTCTGCGCTGTTAATAACGGAATATGCCTATACTCTTCATATATCGGATCAGGAGCAGCATTAACTTGGAAGCCAATTGATCATTGACAAATGCATGTATGAATACACGTTTACTTTCGTACACATTTGATTTATTTTTTTACCTTGTTCAGACCCAGAAACGTGTTTCTTGTCCACCGTATGCGTGTATCGTGCGTGCATCGTGTGTGTAAGTTGGAAGCCAATTTACCAAGGAGACCATTCAAGTATTACACGTTTAATTTCGTGCACATTTTAAACTTGAAATTTTGATTTATATGTTGACCTTGTAGCGTTCGATCACATTTGCCTTGCTTTCAAACATCTCGGTGACGTTACAAAATGTAAGAAGGGGAATCATTCTTTATTGTAACATCGTAGTATAAAACTTCGATATGATGATACACTTTAAAATTTCCCTCTCAAAACGTTCGTATGCCACTCATCGTTAAACGTTACTTGGTGTATTCAAAGAAAACGTAAATAACAAATATTTATCCTGAGTGTCTGTGTGTAAAATTCTCATAAAACAAACGTAACATAATCGACTTTAAAGTTTTTGCTGTCCTGAATGTCTCACTGAAGAGTTATTTGATTGGCTGGTGAATGATACACAACTGTCAGCAACACACAACACCAGGTGTTAAGACTGTGTGTGTCGTTTACCCATGGTTTATTTAAATACATTTAATCTTGCGTTTCAGATCTTACACTTAACTACACTAGTCTGCTTAATATTGTCTGCATGTTACACAGAAATAAACGAAAAACTTTCACAAAACAGTTTTTTTTTTGTATTAAGGGCTTATTGTCCGATCAACAGCTAAGGTCATTTACGGACGTGCCAGTTTTACTGGTGGAGGAAACCGGAGTACCCGGAGTAAACCACCGACCTACGGAAAGTCACTGGCAACTTTCTCATCATAACACGCCCCGGACGGAAATCGAACTAGAAGGTCAAAGGCTCTTATGATTACAAGTCTGCGATTTTAACCACTAAGCCACCGCAGCCCCTCCACTAAACAGACTACAAGTGTAGTTTTTTATTGAATGGTCTATGGAAACTAATGCAGATATATGCAATTAAAACATATTACTTGTCTCTGCGTTTTCATTCAATATTTTTTCTTAAAATAAACTCATCCACGCTAATTGCTTGTGATGTAGATTACATTTTACACAATGCATTGCAAAGTTCGTAAACAATCTTCGAATGTTGACATTAAAAATGGTGTTTAAATACAAAAATAGTCATGAACAAAAGAATATATTAACATAACCGTAAAACATGTGTAAGTGTGCTATCATCAAATATGTCTAATCATATTTACATTTCCCATTGCGTCCTACCACACAGCATGCGTCGGTATGTCTTTTTTGAAAAAAGTTGGGTACGACACTGGAAGTTGAGAACAGACATTAATTATTTACAGTACAAAGCATGCCTATTCACAAACAAAAGACAACATAAACGTCAAATTTGAACACGTGTAAGTCTGCTATTGTTCGCGAGTCTTATATAATGTTCAGTTACCCGTGTAATATATTGGCGTGTGTGTATGGTTACACCACTGCTTCATGTATATTCTTTAAACTTATTGTGTCTTTTTAAAATAGGAACTTAGACAATTTGTTTTATTACACACATTGACATGAATTCTCTGTAAGGACCAACATTTTTGCATAGGGGTTCGGCATGCATCGTCTCCGAATTGCCTCATACCTATTAACATTACTTAATACAACTAAAGATTGTTATAAAAAAAAGTTAAATTTCAAATTTAATCGCTGATTGCCACGTCAACCACTATTATCATATTTGGCGAAAAATTGACACATCAGGGCTAAGTTTTAATGAAACACGTGCACTATGAAATTTGTTATGAAATTTGAGCACTTATTCTATAATAAAACAAAGCAGCAATTTGTACGTCTAGTAATTATGCAGTTTTTATTGAATATATAAGCAAAAGAAAATTAAGATTACTTCACATACATTGTTGTACCCCTACCTCGAAAATAACCAGTTTAGCCATATTTCAAATGCATAAGAAAACTTAAATTTTACATTTTTTTAACCAGCTTTCTATAAAAAGCAGGGGTGAATGAAAATGTTCATATGTTGTTGTTGAAAAACCTTAATATAGAGAAAATAGAAAGTTAAAAAAGTAAGTGGGTTTTTTCTTGTTTATATTGAAAATATGTCATAAAAAAATTGCCAAATTTACCAAAAAGTGCGGATTTTCATAATTTTTGACAGACCTTTAATAAAAAAGCAATGATGTATACATATTTTGCCATATTTACAACAACAAAAATGCAATTTTACCCTTATTTTTAACAGTTTTGTTCCAATAAAATCAATGATGTTTGAATGTCTTCATTTGTTGATTTTATAAAGAAATAAAAAGGTTAAAAAGTTGAGTGGGGTATGTCTCATTTAAATTGATAAAATGAATTGAAAATTGGCATTTACAACAAAATAAAAGTTTTTCTTTATTAATTCATATCAGATTTTCATTTCATTTACCAACAAAAAGTTTGGATACTAGTCAAATTGATGATTATGATTTGTGTCTTTCATAAACAAAAAGTTCACGATTGTTTTTATAGTATTTTAAATAAAAAGATCTTTATATATTTCAATTTTACTGCTCTTAAACCAATTACTTTTACAATTAATCTGAAACAGAAAAAGGGGCAATCACTGTTGCACAAAAAGTCACATAGATGCCATTTTTTGTATGCAGCACTCTAAAATACCTTAATGCATGTGTTTTTAGTAATTATATGTCAAATTGTTTTAAGTAGCATTTTACATATTGTTAAAACTGGTAGGAGTTAAATATTGACCAATTGTCTTTTATTTCAAATTTACACAAGTATTTTAGAGCTTGTAAAGTTGATTAAATGTGTTAAATTATTTAAAACAGGAAATTTAAATCCTACAGTTAGATGACTTTCTGAAGTTCTTGTACAGTAATAAATACCTTTTGACTTACAGATAGTAAGACATTTATCATTTCAACTTTACACAGGTATAAAGTGCATATAATAAGAACTTGGTATAAATGTTAAATAAATTGAAATGGACCTATCAACTCCAACAGCCGTGGGTTGTTATAAACATAAATCTGCTCTTGTACCAACATATCCATACTATCATTTAAAAGAAAGATCATTATATTAACATGGAAAACTGATGAAGCTTTGAATTGATTAAAACATGTGCAGTGTTCATTTTGGAGTGCTCAAGTTGTGTACAGTAGAGGACATATATTCAATTCCTATCTCAGTCACACCTAAAATTGTGAAGGCATTTAAAATCTAAGGTCATAGGTAAGTTTATAGTGTAAACATACATGACAAGAAATGAGGTGAAAACTTAAAACATATGTGTTTATTGATTAAATGTTGTAAATATATTTCAAATTGTCAGCAGATAACAGCGGGGGGTTGTGGATGAATATATTATAAAAATACTGTAGTAAATTTACAAGAAATAAAAAATAGCATTCTACATTAACTTCCTCGATGTATTGTCCTGACGGAGACGCATATAGCCTATAGGTAATCTATAAATCAATTTCTATGTGATCTGTTAAAATGTATTTTAAACAAACGCAGTTTAAATGTATTAACATGAGTAGCCTTGAGTTATTACTAAGTTTTAAATATCAATTAATTTCGTGAATGTCAGGTTTGTAATACTTAAATATATAAACAAAGGAATACTTACGTTTCAGTATTGCAATGGAGACACCTGTATGTCATGGGCATGCGCAAACCGCTCTTTTGAAAAATAGTACTTTTGGTTTCTGTTTTCTACTTTCTAAAAAATCTTGATGTGATTTTAATGCATAATTCTACGCGATACACCTGTTTTGTTTTCTTATTCAAATTGTTATTACATTGCATTGGAGAATACAAAGGAAACGGCGCATTTCTACCTTTATCAAATAAAATGTTTTTAAACAACACTTAAGATTATTTTAGTATCTTAAGTTCACACCTAATTCACAATAGTCATTCCTCCCTGTGCTAGACACCTTATCTGAGTGAAAGGTTTGCGTGTCTCGATGACCTGGAAAGCTATGCTAGCGGGAACTCGTGTTCAAGGTAGGGTCTTTCAAGTCAGACAGGTTGAACGATAGAGACCAGACAGAGATCAGTACGTCTTTCGGAGGGGACGATAAGCTGGCGATACCATGTATTGATATTGTTAACCCCCCGGCACGATAGAGAGAGACCCCCATGCAAAATTCGATCGAAGAGTATGCGGAAACGCCGTTGTATGGGCTCATCATTCTTTGTGATTTTTCTCTACTGCTTTTTCTGTCCTATCGTTTGGGTTTTTCCTCTTTTGATCATTCGTCACGATATTGGTGACATACTCAGGAAGTGACATTTAGCCTTAAAAAAACAAACAACACGAAATACATTCATAACTTCATTAGGTTCACCATCAGATATCTTTGATGAATTTATGTGGTTCATTGTCCTTAACGAAAAACTCAATTGTTGGTTTCATCAGTGTTGACATTTAGATTTACATCGCCGTTGAAAATATAACGAATACAGCTATTGAATAACGTGTCATTGATCTCATATTCTGGGTTTTCATTATATATTGTAAATTTAGGGAGGATGAGATTAGAATCAAACTGCAATAAAACATACATTGTGGAATATTGCTTCGTTGATTGTACAGCATTTGAGACACATTTGGTAATGCGTGTACATATACTGCAACAAGTATGTGTATTATATGAATAATCATATGGTACATGTATCATCTTTATAATAGAGATACAAGTCCCAATGCTAAGTTAAATAAGAGTAGGCGTATTTATTGTCATATTTTAATTACTTTTAGTTCTATTCTGTTGGTACATAAATGTAAAGATGAAGGTTATATGAAATGAAATATTAATATTGTTGCTGTACATGTGCCTGCACACTCACCAAGTGTGTGATTCCTGTTTGCGATGTTTTTGGATATTTACGTCGCTTTTATGATTTAATAGCGAGTGACACACGTGTAACAGGAAACGCTTACCTTATCGCGAGCACCTGTTTTCGCTTCTAATTTTCTAATAGAAGTTAGTGATGTTTCCTTTTTTAGATAATATATTGTATACTTGGTTATCTTTTTTAAGTGTGTTCAAATTTTCCTTTTTTTGCCCATGTCCATGGATTTACGGTTTTAGAATATCGTCTTGGTTTTTCGCACTTCTTACTACATGTGTCCCTTTATCTCTCTTATTTATTCAACATTTAACGAACGAGAATAAGAAAGTTCTATCATATTCATATCTAATTTTTAAAGTGTATTTTACCTCATAATTCAAGTATTAAAGCATTAAGTCTTTTAATGTAAGTTGTCATACAATGTATAAGCACCGCACCGCATATTCATCGTCATGACGTCATCAATAAATCCAAAAAAAATAAGTTTTTTCATAATTCCGTAGCAATTTAAGGCTTAACTGGATAATAATCGCTGTGCTCATAACACACCCAAAGATTTGTACCCTGCTACAGCTCATATGCGTAAAAATTGGTTATAACCCTCACTCTCTACAATGTTCTTAATATGTAGCGTTTTGCTTCGTGGCATTTGGTGTGTTTTTTGGATTCCTTTTATGGCATCTATGGTAAATGTGACGAGTTTCTTATTTTAGCTTCATCTTTGAATGCAGCAATATATCCACCTCTCATGCTTATAGTCTCGTCTTTCACGACTACTTCAATATGATGTAGTACAAATGAAAAACCTATTTGGTATTCAAAAGCCGATAGCTCATTGACATTGACAAATAAAAGAAAAACACGGGATGCACACAGAAGAAACAACAATTATTAACAAAAAACAGGAAACATCAACAACTTTTATTAACAACGAGAAGCTAAACCAGGTACACGCGATTTAAAAAAAAAGTATTCACAATACGAAAAATACAACGGTCTTAAAATTAAGCATATATGTTGACATCAACCGTTCTAAGACAGGGATTCACGTTGCTTAACATTCGGCTGCTTCATGAAACAAGAAATATCTTTAAAAAAGATAGTCGTCAGAGTTTTCCGTGGAGGGTTTTTTTTAAGCTACACATATTGAAGCTTTCGAAATAATTTTTTCTGAATTTTGCCTGAACTGTAGATTTTTTAGTTAAATGTAACAATTATGCTAGCCATAATATAAGTTTTGGTGACATTTAACGAATTTTTTAGTGAACCTGGTTCCCTAGTTACCAATTTGCAATATGGCTTCCTATCATTATTATCTTTTCTTTTTAATTGTCTTCATCTCAGGATGGTTCAAAGTTAAGTTGAAATTGGTCCTGTAACAGTGCAGAAGTTGAAAAGTTGAAAAGTCTTATGGTTTTGAACTTTAATCCCAAAATGCTTGACCTACAAACTTTATTCTCCATGTACTGAGGTTAATGCATATATATGCAAGCATTAAATTCTAGTTAATACGAAATGTTATTAAGCTTTTTATATTTCCCTATTTTAGCCTATACTGGTGCCCCTGAAGATTAAGCCCCATCGTATGAAGAAATCTGAACATCTTCCCTCATGTATAGCAAGTTTGGTTGTAATTGGTCCAGTGGTTTTGGTAGATAAGTCGAAGGTCAACATAGGTGGTACATGCATACTGCGGTAGAATTTAACTTTTACCCAAAATATGTAATCTATTTATATGGGGCGCCGTTTTATTATTTATTGCCTATTTATTAATATCAATAAATGAATGATTGATATAGATAAATAGGCAATAAATAGTAAAACGGCGCCCCATACTCCATGTCCCAGGTTACTACTTATACAAACATTAAGCTCTGTGTCATCTAGTTTATTACCGGCGCGGTGCCTGAGTGGTTAGCGTTATCGCCTTGTGTCGGTACACTGGTGAAGAGAATCTGCGGTCGCGGGTTCGAATCCTGGTGGCGCCATATCCTTAGACGTTAAAATTGGGCACTCTTCTCGCTCCCTGCATAACACGCAGCATTAATGGGTAGAAAGACTGGTTGGCTCGGTGTCAGTATAATGTGACCGTAGCGAAGAATCCTGTCAATGTGTCTGCGGCGTTATATTTCAGTGAGACAGCACTATAAAGTCGTCATAAGTTGCATTGTCGCAAGCAGATACCGTCTCGATATGACCTTTACATGAGTTAAAGGGACGCTAAACACCAATAAAACAAACAAACAAACAAATTTCTAGTTTATTAGGAGCACATTTTTGAAATTGGCAAAATACGTTCAAAAGTGCGATAAACGCAATCACGGTACATTGAAAGCCTGCGATTCCTAACAATATTTGTTCTCGGTGATAGCTTTTGTTGTTGGACATTGGCAGAAGAGAGTTCAATAAGTCGAACAGTTGTGTTAAGAATGATATACCAACTATGAAGCAATACCAAATACAAAATATAGCAGTACAAGGTTTTTGTCAGGTAAATAAATTGCAATGGCATATTCTACACATTGATTTATGCGTTTTACACGTAAATTCGTAGTATAGAAAATGTATTAAAGACTACTGGTAAAATAAGCATTTTAAAGAAATAAACGATTAGTCGGCAATTCATGTAAATTGGAATGTTATTAATAGGAGTGTGCAATATTATTTAATATATAAACCTATATAGGTTGGATAATTTATTCCCGAATTAAAAACCCTTTGGTGCCCCAACGTTGACCGTCACAACGTCCTAATGCCTTTGAACTGCCCATGTGAACTTTATATTGAGAGGTACACAGGAAGGTTATTTGATTGCAAACTTTATGCCTGATCATGCCACTACCAAAGTAGGTTTTGGACTTTGAGTTTATTCATGTATCAAAGTTAATCTCCTCTGTCAAAATCAAACATCAATACCACGAATGATACCTACATGTATCATTGATTACAATTTTGTACACGCTACTTTCTTTTCACCTAAACGAGTTTCCATGCGTTATGTGCGTATCAGGGGAGGTAATCAGTCTAATTTTCAACATGAGCAGTACGTCTTCAATGGGATGTGAGACCGTTGACTATTGTTCTCGCAACATGACATGTTTTTTCTCAATTCAACATTTTAAGCGACTATATATCTCAAATAACTCGTACAAAATCGTTCGATATATGATGTAACAATCATAATGCCCTATGCCCGACGACTTGTAATTCCCAACAATCTCATGCACTATTGACGCTTTCTTGCGGAGTAATAGGATGACAGAACGCGGGCAAATGCTTATCTGAGGGAGAAACAAAATTGTTTTGTCGTTTCGGAACATGCGCTTATTTATCTTTGTGTTACATTTCCATCATACAGTGGTTTTGATATCACTTCGCAAATTTAACACGGACTATCTAATGCCAATCATTTCATTGTATAACTATATCAAATTATAACAGTTGGTTTCTTAATTCTTATTCGACTGAATCTTCGTATAGTAATGTTCTACACTGTGTGTAGCAATGTTAAGTTTGTTTGGCCGTTTTGGAGCTTCTTCACCAATCAGAATGACCGTTTCTTCTGGCATTCGGTATGTTCCTAAGACAAACACAGATAAACATTAGACAAATTAAACAAATTAGGTCAAAATATAAATCATACCGTCTCTGGCGGAAAAAGGAAACACCACGAACCAGGTGCTCGCTGTTGAGTAAGCGCTTCATGCCACACACGTGTCACCCACCGCGATGCTAAGCCTGGTGCTTGCGATTGAGTAAGCGTTTCCTGCTACAAATGTCATTTCGGTATACGGCAGACTTAGTCATTTTTTTTTTAATTTTATAATCTGACTTACTGACTGAATTATTTATTTAAAAATTTTAACACAAAAGGAATTAAGTGAAAAGTATGGCATTGGTAGTGCCCCGACGTCGATAACAGAGAGTTGCTATAGATATGACTATGAAACAGGCATATATTATGTAAATATGTTAATAAGTATTGTAAATAAGATTTTTATCTTGCTTTATTTTTATCGGTCATTTTGAATGGTCACTGACTTTACCGACACACTGTCTTGTCCGACATACTTCAAAGTACCGTACTGTGTCGGTAAAGTCAAGTTGCACTGTATATAGTCAAAACACTCATTACTACTTTACAGATATCAACCATTGGAAATGAAACTTGTCGAACTTAATATTAGTAACCCCTGGAAACCCTTGTACAAACTGTCTAAATTGATAATTTTTAGCATAATCATACAATATATAAAAACGACCTAAATGTGTAAACATATAGAGCCAGAGTCTTTATGCTCCGTATGCCGCATCCGTTGAACATGAATAATCAATTAATTCCTTTCCTTTCCAAACATCTTTGATTGCCAGTATATAAAGTTTGTCTTTTGATCACTGAGTGACAACGCTTAGATCTCAATATGTATACCTAAATATAAGCAAAAAAGTCTTTTAACGCAAGAGAAGTGACGGCTAAGTTGGTTATTCCTTCGTATTTGAATTAGAACAAGAAGAAATAGGATCAACAGAATAACGGTTATTGAAAAACAAACAATAGCTTCTTCAAAAAGTCACCTGCAGAATGAACTAGCAAAGTGAGACGCCACGAGCATTTAAAAATGAAGTCAAACCAAACCAATTGGTGTGAAAACCTCGATCTTGACCCTGAAACCGTGATACAAATCAAACGCAATCAACGTCATCAAAACTCTCTTGACCTTTGTGTTGACGAATTTGTATAGAATATTCTTTACATCACGATTACAATTTTATCGAATGTATATTTGATTTTATCTTTCTAACAATAACTTAACAACTCCGTGGTTATATATTGTAGTTTGACAACGTCCTGGTTATTTATTGAAGTGTGACAACGTCCTGGTTATATATTGTAGTTTGACAACGTCCTTGATATATATTGTAATTTGGCAACGCCCTAGCTATATATTGTAGTTTCGCAAGGTCCTGGATATATATTGTAGTTTGACAACGTCATGGATATATATTGTAGTTTGACAAAG
>JAUMGZ010237419.1:0-34433 GCA_032359645.1 Pododesmus macrochisma | reverse complement strand
TACCAAACAATCAAAAACAAATAAATCATCAAAACAAATAAACAAACAAACAAACAAACAAACAATCAATCAATCAATTTAATATTATGTAACATGTATTTGTTAAAGTTCGGGTATATATACAAACTAATTTTCAGTAAATTTACGTAACATAATGTGATGAATTGTTTCTGTGTGCATATGAATTTTATATAAGCATTACTTTACGCATGTGATCAAATAACTATTTGCCATTAAAAGCCGCTCTTAAGAAAATCTGAAGTAATTCGGAGAATTCGTTGTGTAGTATTGCATTCAACCAATGTAGAGGGGTTACCCAGAACAGCTGTCAAGAAAAATCTTCAATTAATTTTAATCAAAACTATTTCAATAACTTTTAATTAAGACTGAGCGTCTTTTGGTTTGACCGTTGGGTTGGGATGCACAGACTTTTCTCTTTGGTTCTCCATGTCTCTATAGACTGTTGTTTAAGATTTAACAAATCCTGTATAGAAATTACGTTATATTGTGATGTATTCAAAGATTCAATTATTGTATGACTTTATTAATGTGTTAATTATAAAAGTCGAAATGCAAGAAATATGAATTGTTTTTAGGTAATATTGAGCACATATGGACTATATGCAAGATATATGTTGACCTGTGAGTTGGCTATATCTTTGTTTAACTGTATATCTTGATAGGTGAGCTAGCTGCATCTTTGAGGAAAAAGACAGATCTTCGTTTAGGTCTTTACCACTCCATGTTTGAATGGTTCAACCCTTTGTACCTTAGAGACAAAGGAAACAGCTACAAAACACAAGAATTTGTTGAGGTTTGTCATGAAAGTGAAGAGTTTAATTCAGTATGTTTAACCATGTGTGTATTACAAAAGAGTGACGAGGAAACTATTCAGCACAAAAATGCAAATAAATCAAAATGAGGTCACAAGATTCTGATGTTGGACGAATTCAAAGCCAAGTAATTTTTCTTATTTACTAAAATATGGATACAAAGGATTAAATCTGATAACAGTATTTATACATGCGTAATATTGAATATTTGCCTCAAATTATTCTTTTAAGGTAAATAAAATTCTTTTTCAGACAAAAACACTGCCCGAACTATATGAGCTTGTGAACAGTTACAAGCCTGATCTACTTTGGTCTGATGGTGATTGGGAAGCACCTGACGTGTATTGGAACTCCACAGAATTCCTAGCATGGTTATACAACGAAAGGTACTCTTATATATAGAAGTGGCAGCATTAAAGCACAATATTTAGGAATTTACCGGTTTTTTTTTCGATTTTCGATTTTGTTTTTTTTTCATCTATAATTGGTATGAGGCATGCCCTATATAATTAACTTTCACCTTATCCTTACCGACCTTTTGATAATACTTTCGTATTTAAAACTTTGGCTATCCGTCAGGTGTTCTAAGTATTGCGAATTAAATAGGAGAAGGTTGTTATACAGATGTATAGCAATATACTTCCTACAGTTATATTCTACATATTATTTTCATTGTTACCAAGATACATGTAATGCAAAATGTAAGAAGGTGTTTATGAAAGACAGATTTCACCAAGCAATTTATAATGTATTTGATTTTCTTTGATAATGAGATATAATATTCCATGCTTTATAGCCCAGTTAAGAACACTGTGGTGACAAATGATAGATGGGGAAAAGGAATTATGTGTCACCACGGAGGCTTCCTTACCTGTCAGGACAGATATAACCCAGGTATAAGCAATGTATGTCTTGTCTTGTTTGTTTGTATACAATGTAAACATAATATTTCAGAGTTAACACTAATAATAGGGTTGTACTGTCCCAATTTCTATGTTTTCATACTCCTTTTGGCTCCCCGTCTTCGTTGATCTTGGTCCTGTTTATTCTTAATTCATTTTTTCCCGAGAGTCTATTGAAGGAGGTTGATTCATAGCTGGGCATGGAATTTTGTTCAAATCCTCTCACTCTCACAGAAAATTGGTGTTTCGTCTCTTGTAAACAATATATTTATTGGTGGCATGTTTCAGTTTGTAACTTTGTAATCTACTACAACGGAGACACTTTATTCAAGAGTTAACACAAATGATCTCTCAGTTCTAGGTTTTGGCAGTTTTAGAGTAGGTAAAGCTCATGTTATAAACATGTGCCCAAACTAGTTGCTGTGCAGTTTTTGAAGCATATGATTTTAAACCAAACAAATGATTTAGGAAAAAAAACACCTAAGTTTTATAACATGTAGGATTTAACAGCTGTGTAGGCAGATATAATTCAGGATCAGACATACATATTATTTCAAATTTTACATGATTTTTCTAGATCACATCATTGATACATACTATTTGACAGTTAACATCAATTTCCTTTTACTTTTCAACACGACACTGTTGTTTTTTCACTTCTCGGTCGTTTCCGCATATTGCGTTTTATTTTTTAATCCTCGTCATGTATTGAATTGTTGACTTTGCTGCTGATCATACTATTTAGTTCGTTTGATGTACGTACTAAATAGTTCCTTGGTGGTATCTGCCATTGAATGTTTTTATAGTATTTAAATGTTTTTTGGCATTTTCCTTTTTGAAACCAAATTGCTCTTTTTACCCACAAAACGTGTATTCATTACATATTGTTTAATAATATTTCGATTTTGTTTACTATGATTATTTTGTTGATAAGTATATTGAGTGTAGAACTATTGGTCTCCATTCCTTCGGACTGGCTCGGTGGCTCAGAGGTAAAGTATTCGCCTCGTGATCCGGTAGGCACTGGTTCGATTCCGGGCGGGGGCCGCGTCAAACCTTAGACGTTATAATTAGGTAATCTTCTCGTTCCTTACTAAGTGATCAGCATTACTGGGCAGGAGGACGACTGGTTGGCTTGTTGTTAGTATGATGCGAACGGGTAAAGTATCATGTCAATGTGTCTGTGGAGTGGTATTTCAGTGAGACAGCAGTATAAAGTCGCCGTCAAGGCGCATTGTCACAAGCAGACACCGGCTCGATATGACCTAAACATGAGTTAAAGGGACGTTAAACCCAAATGAAACAAACAATCAAACATCATTCTTCTGATTTAGTTTTCATTCTTCCCAACTTTTGTATCTAGGAACTTTACAGAAAAGGAAGTGGGAAAATGCTATGACTTTAGATAAAGTGGCGTGGGGATATAGACGTAATATCAAGATGAGTGAAATCATAAGCATGAATGAGCTTATCAAAATCCTAGCAGAAACTATCAGGTAATTTTGTTATATCCTCAACCTAAAAGTTAAAGTGATATTTTAAAACAACACAATTATAAGAAAAATAAAAACAAAACGTGCCTATCAGAAAATATAATAAAGCATTAAATAAAACTACAATCGTAATTTCATTACATATTAAGTATCATTGTGCTCAATTAAAAAGTCCTCCCGAACAATGTAATTCAAAGAACAGTTGTATGCACTTCATATACTGGTATAACAACAGCACCTCATTATCTGCCTACAGAGGTCCACAAAAATGACGAGTTTTAAGACCTCATGTCATGATTGAATTTCATATAATGATGCTATTTTATGAGGAATTGTTATTGATAGGTTGTCGATATGTTTTGTTATTATCCTTTAGATCCTACTTATATTTGTTTTAAGTTGTGGTGGCAATCTACTTGTTAACATTGGTATTACCGCCGATGGAACCATACCTCCAATTTTCGAGTCCCGATTGCGTGATCTTGGAAGATGGTTGAAAGTCAACGGCCTTGGTATATACAAGACAAAACCTTGGTCACACCAGAATGATACTGTTACTCCTAACGTATGGTATGTTGAAAACTACTTAATTTTTTTGTGTTAAAACGATATTTCCACTTTTTACAAAACTTTTTCCTACTACACATTTTTGAAAATATTATTGCATATTTGTGCTACAATGAAGGTATTGATAGCACGACAACATCTTTTCTTATGTATAAAAGTTTTTTTACACTAGAACATTTCATCTTCAAATCAGAAACATGTATATATAAAATGAAGCTTTATAAATATACATGTTTCTGTTAATAAGATATTTAAGAAAGAAAAATTCCTATATGTATACGGTCCTGTTGTGACCGTGTGTAGTGGTGACTGTTAGCTTGTAAATATTGTTGTTAAATTTGGAGAGATAGAAAGATTCCTACAAGTGTACTGCCCTGGTTGTGACTGTGTGTAGTTGTGATTGATGGCTTGGTAATATTGTTGTATAATTTGGAGAGACAGAAAGATTCCTACATGTAAACTGTCCTGTTGTGAACATGTGTAGTGGCGACTGTTGGCTTGTGAATACTGTTGTCTGATTTGGAGAGATAGAAAGATTCTTATAAATATCATATTTATCGGAGGCATGTTTCAGATTGCATTTTTGTATTACATGTATACTGTCCTGATTGTGACCATGTGTAGTGGTGATTGTTGACTTTGTAAATATTGTTGTCTGATTTGGAGAGGTAGAAAGATTCTCACATGTTTACTTCCCTGGCCCTGGTTGTGACCATGTGTAGTGGTGACTGTTGGCTTTGTGAATATTGTCGTCGGATTTGGGGACACGGTTAACAAAAGAGAACACCAACGAGGCAGATAAAGAGCATTTATTCCAAATGCCTAAATTGCTATAAACATGTTAATATAATACATATACATAAAAATAAAAAATAAAGAGCATTTATTTCAAATGCCTAAAATGCTATAAACATGTTAATAATACATATACATAAAAAATACAAAATTAAGCAAAAAGGTGGGGTACACCAAAATGTTTTGCCCCTCCATTAAAAATTAAAATTAAAAAACAAAAATTGGTTGGTAGAAAAGGGGATGGAGGTGGGAAATTTTCTTTGCTCTGTAAAGTTTACTTTTCTTTGCAAACAAACAAAGGAATCACGTGACCTTTCACATCCGTCAAAACAAAGAGATCACGTGACCTATTGTGTAGTTCCAAAACCAGAATACGGTAAGCCAAAAATACGGAATAAAATAATTAACACTATCATTCAAATACAAATATACATATTTATCAATTAATATACTAAAAGTCCTAAACACCAGATACTATAAATTACTTTATGTGAACATAAATACAATTATAGTATCATGGTTCTCAATAACTGTACACAGGGGACCTAAGCTAGTTTTTGCAAAAATAACACAATATTGAACTTGATGATAAAGAGCATTTATTCCAAATGCCTAAATTGCTATAAACATGTTAATATAATAATACATATACATAAAAATACAAAATAAAGAGCATTTATTTCAAATGCCTAAAATGCTATAAACATGTTAATAATACATATACATAAAAAATGCTACTAAAATTTTAAGAAAATTCCTTAAGCATAGCTATGATCCTCTTATAGTGAGACACACTACATACCTAGTATTGGGTCCATTTAATGTCTATTAATGGCATAGACTTTGGCATTGTACACCTTCTAACAATACTACTTGAACCCAATGAAGGGCTCCAGTTGAAAGCTCCCTATATGGAGAAGGCTAGGTCCTGATATCTGTCCTTCTGGTTGTTAGTTGGACTTCGCGTTGTTCTTTATTTCTGAGCACACCCTGCTATTATAGCAATAACTTAATTTAGTTGTTTTTTCCTGACACATTACTCCCCCTCCCTGTTTTATTCCCGGCAGTTTAAGTTGGCGTTTGTGTTGTTGTTGTAACTCTGCGAGCACACTGATTGTTCATCAGTGATACTTTTCATATACTTAACAATATGTGGAATCTATGAATCTACCACTTATTAGCCACTGTTTTCAGCTTTATGCTACTAGACCATGACCAATTTTCGTGTTTCCAATTGCCTTTTGTAAAAATGTATATACGTTTAAAATACAAAATGCAATCTGAAACATGCCTCCGATATATATGATATTTATAAGAGGAAAGAGCAAATACTCCTAGTGATACATCCCCTCGCGAACCACAGATCTTGCTTTGAAGCAACCGTCTCATGAATGGACGCTGTAGAGAAAATTAATTCAGAATAGACAAGACTTCGGTAAATCAAAGCTACAGAGCCAAAGGGGAAACGGTGACAAATTGCACGATTGTTATGATGATTTAGATTTAGGTTTTTATGGACATTTGATGTGGGCGGTTAGTTGTTGAGATGATTTACAGCGCCATAAAGTGTATTTATTAAATTTCAAATGTGTGTCTGTATTTAAGACTTCTAGTCTCATGCGGTAAGTGGTTGAGGCCTCATGATCCGGTCTAACCACACCGTCTGGTTTCGTGCTGGGTGATCGTCATAAGTCGGTCCGCATGGATTACTTGTCTTCATGAGTGTTGTGATGTAAATTTAATTACTAACATTCTGGTGCTTAATCGTTTGACGCAGTTATTGTTTGTGTCAATGTCTCTTGTTCAGTTGATTCCATTCATACTGTTTTTGTCAGCAGATAATAGTTCTAAAACACAACTTAAATGTTGGATAAGGAGAATTGTAGTCCTCTGAAAAATATATTTATAACAAATGGACTCCTGTGCTTGTATAACTAATACTAGTGTATACATTTGTCATGTTATGATTGATACATAACTATATAGATAATTTCTGTTTGAATACATGCATAAAATATGTTTATAGTCTTTTTGTGTCAGCTTTGTCAAAGAGCTTGATGTACCTTGAATAACATTAAACATTTTTAAATTTGAAGATTGTCGGAAAACTATGAAAGGTGCTAACTACAAGGGCAAAATAAGTGTAACAAAACACAACATAAAGTGTCAACGATGGGCATCAAAGACACCACATAAACATCGACATGCTGCGAACTTAAGAAACGATGCCAACTATTGTAGAAACCCTGATGGTGGACGGGAACCTTGGTGTTATACAACTAATCCTAAAGTCCGATACCAGTACTGTAACGTACCACGATGTCGTAAGTATCTTGGTGTTACATAACTGATCCTAAAGTAAGAAACCAGTACTTTTACCTTCCACTATGTCGTAAGAACCTTGATGTTATACAACTAATCCTTAAGTTAGATACCAGTACTGTAACGTACCACTATGTCGTAAGTTCCTCATACATTTTTCAAGCCATTACATATTATATCCATAATTAAGACCTCTTGTTTCACGTGGGAATTACGAAGGTTGAGGTATCATTATCCGGTTTCACTATACAGTCTGGAATAGTGCGTGTGACCTGTCTAAATCAGACCGCATGTTTAGTCTTAAAGATACGTGTGACGTCATTGATTTTCTTCTATGCTGGTGTGGCAATTTTTGGTTTGTCAACGTCTTTCGTTCTTTTATTTCCACTGATCTTTTTTGTTAACAATATTTAATGAATAAAAGAATAGTAAGATATACATAAATAATGAAACTAACTTTAAATTAATGACCGATACGTAATTAGTGGTCACCATAACCAAGAAGGTTAAATACATGTATAGATAAACTGTCTCAATTTTCTCTGCAAATCCGTCTTCGCCTCCGGATTTACCGACGCCTTGAAGAAGTATTTGTCGTCAACCAGAGACCGCATCACGCCATAATCGGCGATACTTCATCGTTGTCGTGTTCATTCATTACAAAGCAATAACAATTTTGGTTTTCTATTAATTGATTAATGCCGAGATCATCAGAGTCAATATATATAAAATTTTACAGACTAAAGTTTGGACACATTCCTTACTCCGAATTCATCTAAAAGTAAAAAATTTATTTGAATGACGTCACAATTGAATGGCCGCCTACTATTGAATACAATCAATGAACAATTACGTTTGTTTCGTCATTGTATGAAATTCGAAACTGTCCATAATTTTACTCTAAAATCCGTGCTATCAGAAAATGTAAGTACTTAAAAACTCCTTAGTTTAGACGCCTCCTTTTGGTTTTCACTATGGAAAGCAATGCTGACAGGAGTACATTTTCCTGGTAGGGTAGTTGAATGATAAAGGCTAGACAAAGATCGGCAAGTCTTTCAGATGGGACGTTAAGTTGGCGGTCCCTTGTACACGGAATTGTAACCACCTGGTTCTATAAAGATTTTTTAATACACCCATTACAGTATTATCTGATTAATTGAAAGGGTTACTAATTAGTTAAATAAATTTGATATAAAGAATGTTTATCATGTATAAAGTACTCTTACACAACGGTATCTGCAATGTTATGCACTAGAAAGTGATACTCGTAAAATAGTAAATAGAAAAACCAAGACGATATTAAAAGACATACTTAACATAGAACATATAACATAGATATTCTTTTAAATATCAGGGTCGGAAATATTGAAATGTTTTTCTAACTTTTATTAATGGATCCTCAAATCTGTATGGAATCAAATATCAGTGGAATGAAACATTATCTGCCAACAACTGCATGATAATTTAAAGTTGTATAAATTCTAAATGTATATATTGCTATAAACAGTGAATTTAATTTATTATATTAATCTTTGTAAACCAAATTATTCATAAGGCTATATGTACCTTTCAGAGATTGTTTAATCCTTTTTATTGTTTCATGTGATATAAATACCCCATATCAATTGCTGTTTTTCTAACGCACTAACGCTAACCGTTGCATCCGTTACTTCATAGACTCAATTTTCTTGACCTGATATTCTTATTTGTTAATTTTCGTTTCATATCATTTTTTTATCCTAGATTTATATTATTATTTAACCTCACTATTACCTTACCATGTATGAACATGTATATGATCAAAAATATTCCATACTTCTATATTTACTTTCAGAAAAAAAACATGATGAGCTTGCTCCGAGTAAGTGTAAATTCGAAGAACTTATCATTCCTGCAATACTGGTAAAATAAATTGTTTACTTGTGCTTCTGTGTGCAGCATTGTAATTTTTTAGTGTCAATCCGTCTACTGATCTCTTTAAGATTAGATGGATGACACTTAGAAAATGATCCAATAATACAACTGAAAAAAGTTTAGTCACGTTCTTTGAATAAGAGATTTCGCTAAGGTAATTTTTTTGAAAACAATTACCTCAACCAAATATTCTTCTATGTATTCCATGTATGCTATTGAGTGTTGGTGCAGTACTAAATTTAACAGCTGATGCACGTATTTTAATTCGATATTTCTTAAGATTTCTATTACTTGTAATAAATTATTTATTTCTACTAAACTTAAATACTTTTAACACTCATACCTTATCAGCATTCATGTGTAAGAAAACGGACAAGGGAAGAGAGTACGTAGGAACTATTGATAGAACGACGTCCGGAAGAGAATGCCAATATTGGAGTCAACAATTCCCTCATAAGCATAAGCATAAAGACCTGAGTTTTGATAACAACTACTGTAGAAACCCTGACAATGGCGATCGACCCTGGTGCTACACAACTGATCCCAAGAAACGATGGGAGTATTGCGATATAACAGGCTGTGGTAAGGCGATTTCTTTCATCAGAAACATATTTAAATGAGCGGTTTGTTGCCGTATACTGATTTGACATGGACACGTCGGAGCGGTTGACACATGTAAAGCAGGAAACGTTTAATCCTTCACGGAAATATTTTGTCGCTCCTAGTTTTGTTTTGATAGAAAGTTCGTGATGTTTCCTTTTGTAATTGATACTCGTATATTTGTTCTTTTTTCTGTGTGTTCGTCCCATGTTTTCCTTTTATATGCTCATGGACTCACGGCTTTTGAATATCGTCTTGGATTTTCATATTTACTGCTTCATTAGAAACATATATGTAATTTTTGCGTGTTGTTGTTATATTCTGTATTGACACGGAAACATAGGAGCGGTTGACACATTTGAAGCAGGAAATGCTTACTCTTTCGCAGACATTTTGTTTGTTTTTTTGTTTGTGTTAATAGAATGTCGTAATGTTTTCTTTTAGCTAACAATGCCTATTACTTTCATTTCCCGTTCCTGTCGCCGCTTCTCTTTCTGTCCGATCTTTTGGTTGGTTTTTCTCTTTGGTCTTTTGTCACAATATCGATGAAAGATTCTGGACGTGACGTTAAACCCTAATCAAACAAACAAACAAACATTGTCCCGTGCTGTTCTTACCAAGTTTTTCATTTACTTTCAATTGTTTGAATAGCGTTTTCAATATCGTCTTGATTTTTCGTAATATCTATTTTCCTGTCGGGTGCATTTCACATAAATTACATACAAATACATTACCAAGCACATGTTGTGATGTATAAAAGCATTCAGGTGTATAATGCTATTTCTATTGTAATAAAATAGGACATGGGAAAAACAAAACGTTATTCAAATTGCATACGTCCATTGACATGCCACGGAAAGAGGACGAGCTCAGAAAAGTTCAGTTTGAAATATTTAAATGTTTAGATATTAACGTTTTAAGATGTTTTTATTTGTTATTTAAAAGTTGCTAATAATACCTATTTTCCTCGAAAACAGATGATGTTCGTGTTGATGCATTTTTTAATTTGTGTTTTTATTTATTTTGTAAGAAGTTGCACTGCATCTTAAGTTTTACTGCTATGACAGACGTGACACGTTTTTTTTTTTACGAACTTGTATTGTCCCCAGACAACTAAGAGATACTGATAATACACATATTGTTGTTATATCAATCGTTTGTGGTTGAGCATGGTATGATATTAACCATTTAACATTCAATTAAACAGTTAAAGTTAAATCATATACGATCACACATTTGTGGTTTCAAAATGTTTTTTTATTTATTTCGATCTGCTTTACCAAATAAAATCAATTAACTAACAATCTAAGATGATCTTTGTCAGAATTCATGCGTGAAAAAAACCCGATATAAACTGTGCACTTCACGATAATTTGTTAGCATACTATATACACCGGAATGACACGGAAGCATCGCGGCGGGTGGTATGTGTAGCAGGAAACACTTGCAATATCGCGAGCACCTGGTTTTACTTCTAGTTTTTTAAATAGAATTTCGCGATGTTTCCTTTTTTAGTTAATAAATGTTTATTTGGTTCTTTTTTCCGTGTGCGTCACAATATTTCCTTTTGTTTGCCATTGGACTTACGTTTTGCTTTTTCGTATATACGTTGTTTTCCATACGTACATATGTAGCCAATATCAATTTAACTCAGAAAGTATGATATGCTATATGAGGAAGGTCCTCCCATTCATTTGGTTGATGTGAAGTCATTTTAAAATCCCCGTGTCAGTTTACACGTTCATTCTCATTGTGTTCGACGTGTATTCTTTTGTAATGGGAGTGGTTGTAATCAATAGTATTGCTGTTTTATTTTCCTGTACATAACCTAAGTTCACTTTTAATTAGTTATTTAGATAAATTTAACTAAGTTGTGTACGTTTGTGATTATCTGTCTAACCATGTTATTACCATTTACACTTTTAACTAGTACCTCTTTTTAAGGATATTTTTTTTAATCTGATAGTATTGTAATGTCGTCTCTGCTGTAGTTTGCAGTCATGGGTTCATAATCCTTCTCTTGCTATCCCTACTGCTTCATTTCTTTTTACCCTTGGTGCTTTTCTTCCAGTCATGTGCCTTGGTTTTGCTCCTTTGGTCGTTTTGTCTGTGAAAGATTATGTGGTGTCACACGTTATTATTTACAATGGAAAATGCTGACAAACATCTAATTGACACGGACACATCGCGGCGGGTGACAATTGCGTAGCAGGAAACGCTTACTCGTCGGATAACTGGTGTTGATTCTAATATATAATAGTGATGTTTCCTTATATATCTACATACTACCTTTTAATGTGGTTTTTTGCGCGACACACACTTTTCTATTTCTATGCTTATATCCATTAACTTATGTCTTTTCAATATCCTTCTATTTTTATAGCCATAACTGTCTAACTTATTCGAATTGTTGAACTTATTCGAATCTTTCCGGTCGTGCAATGTCATTTTGACTTTAATAAGTATATCACTTGTCATAAAAGTTCTTGATGTTTGTGTTTAGTTTATTATCGTATTTTTATATTTGTGTACTTCCTCCGGTTTCCTTTTACATTTCCCACGTTTATAAACGGAACTATTTTAGTAGTCGTTTACTATTTCATATTACTACTTTGTAACAATAAATAGTATAACAACCAATTTGTCATTTTTTCAGCCTCTTGTACCACAATACATAAATCCTATAAATGCAAAGATCGAGTCATCCTAAAGGGAGAATGTGAGTATGTAAATCACTTACGCAGAGGATGCGGATTCACGGCAACAGTTCATAAAAATGGCGTAGCAATCATCAAAATAAAGGAGGAAATTATTCTGCTGCAGCGTGGCAACGTTAAAGAAAAATGTGGAGTCAACTTCAAAATGAGCAGGAAAAGGCTTATTATTACCTACAGAAGGAATTGTCCACGTCATTGTCTCAAGAAGCATTTATTAAGGTAACTAATAGTGATGATGCTTTGGTTACTTTTATATTTGATATGCATGATCCTTTAGCCAGTGTTTACAAAGTTTGCGACCGAAAATCAAACCTGTGCATAAACGAACCACTAGGGGCGGCGCTTCATTCGACATTGGGCATTTTTCACATTTTCGACTTCTTCTCAAGAACCGTTGGGCCAATTTCAACCAATTTAGTAGAAAATATCCCCATAGGTAGCTGCTTAAAGTTTGCATATACAAAGTGGCTTGTCCACATAGGGGCAAATAATGTGGCAAAAGGGGCAAATTAGATACACTTTTAAAAAAAACCTTTTTTCACAAACCGATACTCTGTTTGCTTTCTTATTTGATATGATTCAGGTTGCATTTTTGTATGCATAACCCTTAAGTCTGTGTATGAACTAAAACAAAATATGTGAACCACAAAAGACGCTTCAGTTGGTATAGACTAATATATCATGTAAAGTCCTTGTAAATAAAAGAAAAAGTTAACATTTTGTAATTAAATTTTGACAAAACTCGCTTTAGGTGTTTCTTGCATGGTCCCCTTTCATATGTGTGTCCGACGTTCTGACTTCTTGTACGGAATCACGGATCAGAATTTAATGAAACCCAATGTTTATAATCTTTATGTAGACCATAACTCTTAAAAATGGTTGTTTTGAACTACTCATGTGACCGTTAAGGCCCGATTGGTCTCTTGTTATATATTATTTTAATTATAACTTTCATTATTACTATTATTTTAAACACTTCAATTACGAATCAATTAATAATCTAGTGGATAAATATCACAATGATAAAGGGCCAGTCATAAAAAACAAATGTTGATAATGCCAACACTTATTAATTAAAGCTAAGATAGAAAAGATTGGTATCCACATGGCACAACAATTATTTATCTAACAAGGACATACTAAATCAGCAATAAAAAATATACCTTAAAATCCTGCATTAAAGGTTGTTTAAATTGAAGGGGAAAATAAACAACAACAAACACTTTCTCCGTGGGAACGTTAACATTTTCGGTTGAAAACAGAATAATTACAATACTAAATTGCATGCATACAACTCTTCTATGAATAAAAGCGGAACACATAAAATGCATTGACGTTTAAGATTTTTCATTGCTTTGATTTGTGTTTACATTGTTCTGCGCTGTGTTAGAAACTTGCTTTTACCTAATTAAAAGTATATGCTGTAAAGATATCACCGTGTATTGTATTGAAATATTTAAAGCTATTGTAAGTGTAGTCGTTGTCATAATACAAAATTGCAAAGTTAAACACGCCACCAAAATATAGAATATCTATTAGAGGAAATAACCAATGCTCTGTGTGAGAGAGATCAACGTCTCGCATTCCGGGTTTAGTTACGAATCAACGCCGTCGTTAATAGACGCTAAAGAAAAAAACATATTTCTGATTATAGAATAGACAAAACCTCGATAATCAGAGTAACGAAGCCAATACAAGTGGGATGAAAATTACGATGCTTATGAAAGGCAAATATTATACACGACCGACACGATAATGATGGCTGCTTCAAAGTTATATCTCGGATTCGGGACGGGGTGTCTCACACAGAGTATTAGCTCTTTCCTCTTGTAAATATCATATTTATTGGAGACATGTTTCAGATTGCATCTTTGTACTCTCAAAGCTAAGCCACCATCAAAAACAACAACCCAACTGATAAAAGAACAATACAATGTAATCATGGATAATCTAATTTCTCATGCTAAATCATAACGTATCCTATTGCATTCTTGGCACATGAAGATACTGACAATTGCATTCAAAACTTATATTTACAGTTTATTTGGTGAGCGTGACCAACTGTTACTATTTCTGTTAAGAAATTTATACGTTAAGGCTGTTTTTTGGAAAGAAGTGTAGCATTGTTACTGTTAATATTAGCGCATTTGTATTGAATTACATTTTAATCACATTTTACTTTTTAACCCACAGAAATGACATGTAGAAGGTGAGACAGAAGTATGAAGATATAATACGGAAACGACCAAAGACTTTTTTTTTCTTATTTCATTTCATCCAAACTTTGTTTGTGAAAATTAGACAATATCTACCTTTAGTAAATTAAACTTTTAGCAAAGCTTAAAACTCTGTTCTTGTTATTCTTTGTAATCAGTTGATAATTAGTCTTGAGGATTGCTGTGACGTCATTTAACTTCCTTGTTATTTTGGGGTTGAAAAGTTTGATTTTGCCGTTGTTGAGTAGTTGGAAAGTTTTTCGTTCTTGGTACTCCATTTAAATTGGTTTTTTTTAAATATCTTTATTTGGAGAATTTTGTTAAATTCATTCTCCTGTTTTTGGTTGTTTCACAGGTAAGCTAAAGTAAACATTGATCATCAGTGTTGAAACTTGTTGCAGTGTTGGTTACTATTCTCGACGGACTTGTGTTTCCATTTGTTCAAGGTTTTAGAACTTTTGGAATGCTGGTTTTGGGTTTTTTTTCTACTTTCAAAATTCTGTGTACGCTTTTGCTGCCTAGATTTGATTTTGTGTCGTAACATTGATATTCGGGGTCTACATTTGTTGGTTTGTTTAATTAGGGCTTAACATTACTTCCAGACTATTTCACCGATATCGTCACAAAAGACCAAATGAGAAAAACCAAAAGATGGGACAGGAAGAGAAGCGGCGATAGGAACGGAAAATCAAAGCAAAAGGGATTGTTCCGAAATAAGGATGAACCCATGCAACGGCGTTTCTGCCTACTCTTCTATCGAACTTAATATCTGTATCGTGCCACGGAGTTGAAAATCCCTGTACAAGGAACCGCCAGCTAAGCATCCCCGCCGAAGGACTTGCCGATTTTTGTCTGGTTTCTACTTTTCAACCTGTCTGACTTGGGTGACCTTAACAGAAACATAAGCTCCGCCAGCATATCTCTCCAGGTCATCGAAACACTCAAACCTCCCTACCACGATAAGGTGTCGAGCACAGGGAAGGGGTGTCTACATTTAGTCTATATCTTAACAACTCAACAAAATTCACTTTAAGTTAAGTATAAAATAATAAGATCTAAATATTTTAAACGCAATGAAGCTTCATCAAAATCTCCTTGAAATAAAAACGAAATACAATATTAAATAAATAGGAAATATCAACATTAGATAAAATATGAGATTGTATGTTCCAAAGATAAGTAACAATTTTACAATGCAACGGCATTAACGTCAAATCGGTTATGAATACACAAATGCAATATGAAACATTCCTCCAATGAATACGATATTAATATGAGGTGTAAGACACCCCCGTCTCGAACTCCAGATCTAGTTTCGAAGCAGCCGTCATTAATGGGCGCTATAGAGAAAATTAATTAAGAAAAAAGATCAGGATGAATACGCCTGAAACTATTTGTCAATTCTGACATACATTTCAAATCTCAGTAACAGCAATATCAAACAAAATATGTGATCAAAACACAATTCATATCAGTAACATTTATGACAAAAAAATGTAGTTAATTCGAAAAACTAAGACGACATTAACAAGACGTAATTCAGTAACATGCAAAAATCATCAACTAAACTAAACTATTAACTAAAAAATGAAACATCAAGAATTTATATTATAAAAACTAGAAGCCACAACAGGTGTACGCGAACGAGTAAGCATCTCCATGGATAGTAGGAATCTATAGAACGAATACATCAATAGTACAACAACAACCATATATGATTTAAGAAGGATGACATCAGAATATGACGTACTGACGAACAAGGAAAACGCCAACAAACACCTGATATCAATACAAACATACATTAAACAAGGCCACGAAAATAGTCTAGGCCAGATATCAGACCAAAACTACATAGGTCGATCATTCAGCGAATTGAATGGTGTGCTAAACTAGTAAACGATATCAAAATCCTCTCCCTTAATCCATGGGTGCTTGAAGCATCAAACCAAATGAGAAGATTTTGATATCAATTAAATACATGTATGCGTAATGCATAAATTAACAAAATTCAACCAACAGAAATTTATTATAGTTTCAAATATTAGGAACATGTAGAGGAACATGGTCAACATATCAAATTACATTGAAAATGTCATCGATACATAAATAAAATTTGAATTGTTAAAGGGACAGCAAAGAAGAGAAGTGTAAACGTCCATCTAGCTGTCACCCTCATCATACTACTAGAAGTATATCGTATTCCCAAGCCTTTAAGTTTAAGACAATTTGATTCAGACGAAGAAAAAAGACGTCTGGAATTACGTCGCAATTTAATCAAAAGGGGGGGGGGGTACTCAAGCAATTTCGTCGACCAGGAAATAGACAAAGTAAAACGTAAAGACCGGGTCAAGACTCCTTCAATACTGTCAACGCAGTCAGGACAACAGAACACCTTGCATAGTCCCATACCATGCCAAGATGCCACCTCTAAATAAAATCATTTTACAACACTGACCTACTTTTCAATCCTCCAAAGGTCTACAAAGAGTTTTCTGTTCACCTCTTATTGTAGCCTACCGTAGGCCTAAAAATTTAAGAGAATATTTGGTGAGGGGAAATCACTGTGTTTAATTGCGATTTAATTTTTTTACTTGGCGTTTTCCTTTGTCTTAAATCCCTCTGATTCAGATGTAATACCCTTGAATTAAAGAGATATAGAAACTGTCTTTAGCGTATCCTCAATTTGTTAACATTCTTTCTTTATATGTACACAGGGAAGCTTATTTCTCTTTTCATTTGTTTGTTAAGTTATAGATTTACTGTAATATTCAATACCAAATACATGTAAGATGTGTGTAAAATTCATTTCTATATTACAATCTTTTCAGTTGACTGGGGTTCAATATTAAGAGACCCTACAAAGTTTGGATTAGGCGTATTCATTTACTGACTTGTTTGACGTTATATTCATGGTACAACACAACTGTCTCTAACGACATGCATATGCTTCACCAGAAACTGAACTGAGTGATTGAGAAGATAGCCTTAATAATATGAAACAAATGTAGTGTATACTAGTGCTTCTGTTACAACTTCCTCTGGTTATAATAAAAAAAAAGACAACAATTCTTGTCAAAGAGAGTAATCATTTTACCGGTATTAATATATAACTGTTAAAATGTAATATGAATGTTTTTATGTTGAGCTAATGTTTTGATAAATGAATCGTGTTTTGATGTCTGAAATCTTTAAAGTACATGACGTGTTTTGTGAATTAATATTGCTATACTTTGTTGGTTGTTTTAAAAAAAAATTACGAAAGTTCTTTTTTAGTCCATCTGGTCCAAGTGGACATTTTTTCTCATACAAATCCCGTCCGTCGTCGTTCACTTTTAACATTTTTGACTGCTTCTCATTAACCACTAGTAGGAAGTATCCCTAAGGGAAGGGGATTCAGATTTGTTCAAATGAAGGGTCTGGGCCCCCAGGGGCCCCACCAGGGAGCCAAAAGGGGAAAAATTGACAAAACTTCAAAAATATTCTATTAATAATCTAGACGACCTAGAGCTTAATGCTTTAGTGTGTAGTAATTTTAGGGCATGGAGAACCAAGTTTGTTCAAGGCGTGACCATGTGGTCAAAAAAAAGTAAGGCGTTCAGGGGTCAAAGTTCAACACTATAGCATCTATGTTAACTTTTCACATTAATGACTTCTTGTCCAAACTACTGGACTAATTTCACCCAAACTTGGTAGAATGCATCCCTGGGGAAGGGAGCTCAGATTTGTTTAAATAATGGGGTTTGGCCCCAGGGGGCGCCACTAGGGAAGCCAAAAGGGAGAAAATTTGACAAAACTTCAAAAATCTAGAAGGCCTAACGCTTAATGTTTTGGTTTGTAGTAACTTTATGGCATAGAACCAAGTTTGTTCAATGCGTGCCCCTAGGGTCATACATGGGTTGCGCATTTTTGGGTCAAAGTTCAACACTATAGCAAATATGTTAACTTTTCACATTTTTTACTTCTTGTCCAATTTCACCCAAACTTGGTAAAAGGTATCCCTAGTGGAAGGGGATTCAGATTTGTTCAAATGAAGGGGCTGGGCCCCCAGGGGCATCGCTAGGGGGCAAAATGGGGAAACATTGACAAAACTTCAAAAATATTCTTCTAATAATCTAGAAGGCCAAGAGCTTAATGCTTTGGTGTGTAGTAACTTTAGGGCATGGAGAACAACTAAGATTGTTTAAGGCGTTACCTTGGGGTCAAAAAAGGTTACGTATTTTGGGTTTAAAGTTCAACACTACATGTATATATATATATAGCAAATATGTTATCTTTTCACATTTTTGACTTCTTTTCAAAAACAGCCTAACCAATTTCATCCAAACTTCGAAAAAAGGCATCCCTAGGGGAAGGGGTATCAGATGTGTTCAAATGATTGGGCTCAGTGCCGAGGTGGCTCCACTAGAGGGACCAAAAGGGGAACATTTGACAAAATTCAAAAAATAATTCTTCTAATAAACTAGAATGCCTAGAGCTTAATGTTTTGTATGTAGTAACTTTAGGGCATAGAGTTTGTGCAAGGGGTTACCCTTGGGTCAAAAATAGGTTACGTGTTTTGGGGTCAAAGTTCAACACAATAGCAAATATGTAAACTTTTCACATTTTTGACTTCTTGTCCGAATTTTTTTTTTGCTCATTTTGGCCAGTTTCATAGGCTATTTGAAATCATTTGCAATCATTCCAGTCTTAAATATAACTCATGCATTAAAATATAAATATTTTACTATACATCTATGAAAACAAATTTTATTTTCATGCATTTTGATTTTTTTGCGTACGTTTTCTTAGGTCTTGGGCCCAAGTTAACATTGCTAACATTGACATTCCCTACCAGGTGAAACAGGCAGAGAATGGCGCAGCACTGGGCGTATGGGCAGTGTTGGTGGAGAAGACTGTCTTCTTCGTCCCCTCGCTCTGCCCTTGGGTGCTGGAGTCTTGGCTTTGCCTTTTACCAAGGTGACTATTTTGTTAAAAGGGGTGATGTTCACTCGTCAAGCGCAGAAAATAGACAGATGACCTTAGCACGAGGAGGCTCAATACAAACGTAGTGAGAACGTACAAGCAGCTCAATGACAAACTAAGAATGTTTACATCGTAGTTAAAGCTCAATAAGAGCGTGAGATTTGACAAAGTAGGAACGCAATGGGTCGTAATAAGTGCGTAATGAAAATTTGATAAGTTGGATAGGATCATACAAATAGCTACCTTGCTTAACAAATATTGACAATTTTTGACAGTTTTCTGTGCTCTTGCTGTGTGTTATTCATATTTGGATACTTTTTCAGCACATTGCAAGCGCTGGCCTGATCGCATTAGAGTGTGACAGAGCATACCTATTTTTGACTATGTGGTCATGCTGAACTTGATGCTCTATATCAAAAGGTTACTACATATGCATCTATTAAGCTCTATGCCTTCTAGGTTCTGCATGCCAAGTGTGCAAGCTAAAACTCAAGGCCCTGAGTTTACGTATTATATAAATTTTACCAGTTTCTCTTTTTTGGCCACCAGGCCCTACCATTTTATCAAAACTAAATCACCTTCCCCTAGGGATGCATCCAGTAACATTTAATAGAAATGAGACCAGTAGTTTTACAGAAGATATGGGAGTGAACTTTGACCCTCAAAAATTCCTTAAAAAAATGCCACAAGGGAGCTGAAATTGTTATTGTCATTTTCATTTTTACTGCTGCAGTAACTTAATGAAATAACCAAGATGCATTCTGAAACATGCCACCAATAAATATGATATTTATAAGAGGAAATAGCCAATACTCTGTATGAGACGCCCCCGTCCCAAACCTTATATCTAGCTTCGTAAGCAGCTGTCACCTATGAACGCTATAGAGAAAAAAATTTAGAATAGACAAGACTTCGGTAAACCAAAGCAGTTAGCTACAGAGCCAAAGGTGGGAGGGGGAAAAATTCACGATGGTTATGATGTACAAATGCAATACCTCAACAATAATATAATTGCCTTGCCAAAATTTTAAAATGGAAGATTCTTTACTTGGTGTTGCGAAAGGTTGCAAGTTTATCACCAGCTGTGTCACACCTAAAATCTTAAAATTAGGTAATATTCTTACTCCTTTTTAAATGCTAAGTATTCTGGGTAAAAGAACTGGTTGGTTCGATGTCGGGATGATGTGACTGAATGAAGTTTCTTGTCAAGTGTTAGTGGTGTAATATTCAGTGGGACAGCACGCCAAAGTTGCCATCAGTGCACACTGGCACAACCAAACACAGTCTCAATATGACCTAAACAGGTGTTGAAAGGAGCATTAAACCCGAATAAATCAATGGACAATTTTTTCATTTTAAGAAAAAAGCATGTATCCCAAGGTAACAAAACACAACAAACAAAGTAAAAGTACAGTCAACAAGTTTACTAAGTTCATTGTTTACATGTATGAAATTATCTGTCTTTTTATATATGTAATTGTCATTAAAAATAAATACTTTCTATTCCCTGTACTAACACTCTCTGGTGACGGTTCTGTCACAATCTGAACACATAAAATTCTCAACACTTACGTTGACTTGGTGATAAAGAGTATACAGTCTGTTGGAAGTAAGTAAGATATAAACCTATTAAAAATCTACTCTACTTATATGTTAACAGAAAACGTGTGTGAAAGAGCGAAATAAGTTGTCCAATATTTACTCTACTGAAAATGCAAGAAAAACATACAAAGCCGTTTTGTTACAGAAATGATTGAGACAATTTTGTTGAGGCATATTCCATTCCAGTAAATCTTTAATAATAGTGGACAAGCATTTGGACAAGTATCATTTTAGAACATTCCCTGGATGACTGTATAAACATGTTTTTGATTTTATTCAAAGGGCAAATTCTTTCATTCATAGTTGCTTTCTCCAACATTCTTTATGTCAATAACAATTTATAAGACAAAACTGTCTTTTGAAATGGGCCTTCTTATACATTATGACATGGCAGTATTGATGAAAGAACAAAATCTATGCAATTATCTAAACAGTAAAACAATTCTGTCTCACTATGATTTCTTTGAAGCTTATGCGAATGGAATAATCCTCAATAGATTTAACTGAATATTAAACATTTTTATTTATTTTCACACACATGTTGAAAAAATTATTGTTTCAACAGAATTTGACGATTTTGATGCGGTAATGACTATTCTGTATTAGTATTTCAAGATGTCATCTGTATAAAGTAACGAGTTATGTGATAACTAAGAAATAACAGTTATTATGTAATGTGTTTGTACAATGACTTGATATTATGGCACTGCCATTTAAACGTAAATAGCTCAATACATTACTATACAAATCAACACAGACATCAAGTAGTCTAAGCAATCAGAAGACCAGAGGCACTCAACTGGCATGAAATACATATATAATTTTAAAAATTTAACAATCTAAGAAAGGTTTAAGACTTAACCATGTCAATTATTGACAAAAACAAGCAGAGTTAGTGCAAAACACTCTGTCATTGATATATGACCTATATTAAAAGATCTCTGATAGCAGACTCATAAAGAAGTAAAAACAAATATATTGTTACAATTAACATTGAACTATATCAATGCAAAGGGAAAAGCAATAATTCAAAGTGAATTTGTAATTAAACAAGAGGCCCTTTCCATCTTAACATCCATCTGGTAATATAACAGCACTACAATATCATTTGGTATTTAATTTTTTTACAAATTATGACAAATTATTCCCTTCCCTAGTGCTAACGTTTAGGTCTAAGCTCCACACTTTGAACAAATCTGTATCACTTTCTCCCAAATTAGTCCTACCAAGTTTAGCTGAAAATGGTCCTGTGGTTTAGGAAAATTGAACATATTTGCTAGTGCTGAACCTATTTGTAATACTATTTAACCCCAGGATCATACCTTGAACTTTGTTCTCAATGCACTGATGTGCCAAGTATAAACGCAGCCATTAAACCCTAGGACTTTTACTTCAAAATAAATGTTTTAATTTTTTTTGAAATTGTCTTCATGGTTGCCAATTCCCATCATTTACTACGTATACGAACATTAAGCTCTAGATCTTTATATCTGTAAAAAGATATTTTAAAATATGTAAAATTGTCCTTACTTTGGGCCCAATAGAGGCAGAGACTCATCATTTAAACAAATCTAAATCTCCTTTCACAGTGAGCAGTTCTTATCAAGTCTGTTGAAACGTGTCAAGTGATTTGATGTCAAAAATGTGAAATGTTAACTCCAGAAGATTGACGGACAGCATTTCAATGGGAATAGTTCAGAACGACTAAAAATGAACATTGCTGAACAGGAAACAACACTTGTCATAAATGCATATTAAAAAGGTTCTCAAGTAACATCAATAAAACAAAACAGATGCCCTACTGATACTTAAGTTCACAGTATTAAAATCTAATGAGCCTTAATGTCTATCTATTACGAAACTTAAATTCTACATAATTCTATGATGCAAACAATTATACTATGAAAAGAACAGTTATTAACATTACCGAAAGAAGTAAATAAGGAGAGTGGACCAAGACTAATGCAAGTTGAAACAGATTTAGTGTACTTCATACTAAAGACGTGCTTATTTCTTCTATTACGGAAAAATGAAACACAAAGTAGCAAGAAGCAAAGTTTACAATTTAAACAACACAAGAGTTAAACTTTTAGTTTGTTCATTACATTCACAATTTGTCTTCTTCTTTAAACTGTATTTAGAAGAACACTGATGATTGTTTTGTTGCTGCCTATTGGTTTTGTGTCCTTATTTCACAGTTCTTCTGTTTGTTCAAGGCAAGATAAATATTCTGAATTAAGAACATTGAATTAATCATTTACTGTACAATACATCATTCAAGTTCTAACGATAAAAACTGGTTTTTTGTTTTCATCCTTTTTATGCTATCTTTTTATATGCCAATTCAAGGATAACATATGTGGATTATTATCGTATTAAAAAAATACGAGTAAATGTTTGTTATAACTTAATAATATAAACTTAAACTTCTGAGGCGAAAGTAATTTTAATAACTTTGACCAAACAAATTAGTTGATGACAAATTTTGCAACATCTTTGCCAAAATTGTTCAATGAATATGCAAATATAAATCAACTGTTTATCATTCTTTTTACATATAAAGAAACAAGTGAATAAATGTTCCATATGAATTAACTATTAAATCAACCATGCAAATTATACTAACTATTTTTTCCAATAAAAAATGAAAATTCAAGCAACTACTCAACAAAGTAATTTAAATTTAAACGTCAGATAATCACACTATAAAATCACAAATCATTAGTTTTGTCCATTAGGGAAAATAGAAAACAACAAGTAAAAGATGAAGACGAAAATATAGCTTCATGTTGGAAAAATCGCCATGCAAATACAAAAAAAATATGAGAAATGTTTTCTCAAATACTGGTACTCGACATGTTAAAATAATGGGACTAAAAACAATTTAAACTCGCTGTCTTACTAAATGCAATCAAAACCTGATGTCTCAATAAACACAATCCACACCTTATGTCTATATTTTAACACAATTTACAACGGATGTATCAAGTGTAAAATACTTGGAATGCAGCACTAAATGTTAAATAAATAACATCACTATAAAACAAATTGGTTTTATTTTTTTTTTAAATTTTAAATGATTTATCCAACACTTTTTTTTAAGATTCAGTATAAATGTTTTTTAAAATCAATCTTGAATTGTGGTATCTGTTGAATATAAATTGATGTTTTTACTTTGTTGAGTTTTGATGATATATCTCAAAAGCATGCATTTCCCTACAATTAAACTACAAATGAATAATTGTAAAATAATTTGAAAAGTCAACTATTAACATTCATCTGAACCACAAATTGAATGGCATGTTGAGCAAAAGATTAATAGCACAATGAGCATGGATCCTCATATTTTCTTGACAAAACATTACATCTACAGTCAACTTAAATTATAATTTAAATAACAAGAAATGTACATATTAAAATTTACAGCATCAAGAATTACTATTTACAAATTTTTAATTAAATAAATAAACATTTAACACTTGCCACTGTCACAATTCTTTGGGTGAAAAATGTGCAAATTTATATTTTAAAAAAAAATCATGACTAATTTTACCTGTAATTGGCTTGGATGAATATTTACATGCATCAGAACGATTTAATCAAATTAATCAAAGATTAATAACAACGGGTTTAAATAAAAACAATGTCATTCATGAACACTCCAGTTTCACTTTTTACGTATTGTACAAAAATAGAAAGCTTATAATATCTTATATCACAAAGTTGCAAATGACTAGCTAGCATATTCCACTTTTAACCGCTTAGTTGCCTGGCCGTCACCCGAACCGAGGGTATTTGAAACAGGCATAACTACAATTGTCTTAGCGCCCTGGATAGGAGTCGACGAGGCAGCTCGCACTGTAACAGTTTGTGGGTTTGTTCCGGGTGTAGATGACACAATGATATTGCCGTTGACACTTTGGGCATTAGGAGTACTTGAATTGAGCACCATAAGTGTAGCTGTGTTTGTAGTTGTGTTGGCACTTGTCGAGGCAGCGACTGTGGTGTTAATGTTTACACTGCTGGCAGAGCTCTTTATCACAGGGGAAAGCTTGCTGCTATCTGGTGGTGATGGTGAGTCCATGGAACTCAACATCATGGCACTACTCAAGTCTATGAACTACAAGGAAATAAAAAATTATACAGCTTCAACTTCACATTAAGAATAGTTTTCTTAATAATTCAACATAAAGAAACAAAATGAAATGCATTTAGATTAAGCCTTTAAATAAAATCCTTCTCCATATTTTATATACAATCTGATCAATTTTGGTTTTTAAAAAAAATCAAAATGCACTAAACACTTATTTTATCACTGGAAGTCAAATTCATATGTACATCATAATTATATATTCAAACCTTATAAGCAAACATGAAAAGAACAGCACAATCATTTAAAACAAATCCACATATTTTTTTGTTATTACAGCAGACCTTACTACACAAATCAAAACAAATCTTAAGTTTCCTGTCATCAAAAACAAGTCTCTATTCATTTACAAGGTATACATTTGCAATGAAATCCATGACAGCAAAGCAACTTTAGAAGACTTATTGGGTAAAGAAAGGAAGGTCATCTGCAGGCAAACAAATCATTTGTTAGTATTTTTGAGATAAATATATATACAAAAGCCAAAACTTTGCTTATTAATAAGCAATACTGTCCAAACACTAATATATTAAATGTGATTATTATGAAACCAAAATACAGTTGTTATTAATAGTGACAGCAAATATACCTGCAAGTGACATACCCTCATTACTCAAAGAAAAATAAGGAAAGATCCTTCGTCAAAGTTGAGTCCTTCAAGCAAAGAAAATGAAATACTCCTTATTTTCAGTAGAATTAAATTAACCCAAAAAGGTAAAATGAAATTCAAATGAGAGAGACTCTGAGGGCTATTCCAGAATTAAGCAAATGGGGGAGGAGCGGCAACTGAATTATTTTACTGTTCATGATAGGTCAATTTGCATTGTTTTTATGCATGATAGTCTCGTACTGAAATTTGATGTTGTGAATGATGGGTATTTTTTTGAGTTTTGTTCAATTTTATTTAAGGGGGCAGAATCTAGTTCAAGTTTTCATTCATTGCGCAGTTCACTGTGCAGAACTCACTGTCAGATGTCTTGCAAAAGTGTATTCAAGACTGAATAAAAATTTGATAGAATATTTAAATGATATATTTTATGTTATATAAAAACATGTGTTTTGCAAACCCTGCTACTAGAAAATGTAAACATTTGAGATTGGTCACAAGGCGTTTTAGGTAAAAAAAAAAAATGTGTTTTTAGCTCAAAATTTTACATTTGAGACCGTCCCTTATCGCCATTCGTCTGGTGTCCCCTACTTTTTTTTGCTTATAAAAAGATTATTTAATGCAGAACCTCATATACAAAACTGGACAAAGGTTCTAATGCAGAATTTTTTTAATATTGGTTTAAGTGTTAAAATTTGCCATTTCTGTGTTATTTCCCATTGAACTCCATGTAAAATCAGATTTTATTTTGAAACGGTTCCTATGTTTCACCAGTCCTGGCGACATGTCTTTTTTATGTGCTTAAAATGAATATAATGTGTCCATTGACATTGTCTGCTAAGGAAATGAATTTCTCTACTGCAGAATTATGGCAATTAAATTAGACTGGCCTCCTTAAGAATAAATCAATCCTGTGGTTAAAGCATGGTTTTGGTGCCGTTTTACTGTCTAGTTCGAGTGGTAACCAAGTCTTCGCCAGTGAAAATATGCCACCCATTTCTAATGTGAAGAATGATTTCGCAAAGGGAAGCAACTCTTATAAGTTCTATTGAATTTTAGGAAAAATCTAGACAACCCGGTAATAATACGCCTTAAATGCAGACACAAAGCTGTGCGAATGCAAACATGGCCCGCAAACAAAGAAAAGATAGATTAATATTTTTTGCTTCTCTCAATATATTCAGTTTTGCCAATTTTCGAAACTTTGAATGGTACCAGACGTATGTAGGTATTGTTTTGTATACAACATGATAATACTGAAATACTCTACTTCCAGTCTGTAGTGTCCGACAAAGATGGCGATAATGGGCAATTTTCAGATTGTCAAAAACCTTCTCCTGTGATACCATGACAAAGTCTATGCTACCAATTTTTGACTAATCTGAATTTTATTTTATGGGTTGTTGGGACATTTTGAAAAAATAAACAATTGGTGGCGGGGCATTGTTTATTCAATGGTGGTGGAGTATTGGAAAAAGTGCCCCCTCCCTCCATTGCATTAAGTTCTGGAAAAGCCTTGAGAATTAAATACTTAAAGGCTAAATGAATAAAATAATCAATGGGTTAACAGTGGAAAAAACAAAATTCATCAAAATAACAAAGTTCATCTATATAATTCTGTATAATTTACAAAAAGCCTGGTTCCACTTAAAATGTTATACACATGGTTACAAGGCCAACAAAATATATAATCTTGTGTTTCTGCTTTCCCTACCAACTCTAGATTTGTGTGCCCAATCTTAACTTTTTAATGGCTTTTGGCAACATGCACTGTTAAAGGCGGAACTCCTGCCCTATACATCATTTCTATAAACATTCTCCAAAATAATAAAGTTTGCTTGCCTACCTACAATTTTTTAAGAGTTGAAAGCAGAAACACAACTAATTTTTTCCTTGGCCTAATAAACAGCAGCAGTAGCAATTTCTGGATAAGTACTTCAGTGTTTCATGAAATACCCACCTGTCTTACCTCGCCCATGACTGCAATGGGCGTTTCCCCTGTTGCTGCGGCCACCTTGTGTTCTATCAGGTAAAACATGTACTCGTCGTATAAGAGGCGTATCAGGTGAAATGAACCAAAGCTTGCTGCACTTCTAAGTGTAAGGTCTCTAATTACCATGGAACTAAAATAACGAAGAAAACCATCTTTATTTGCAGCAGAATCAAATTGCATACATGGTGCAACAAAATTATTTACTTCATAATTATATGCTAATGTATACCTAAATTTAAAAAAAAAAAAATAACTAGAAAGATGTTATATATGGCACCAGTAAGACATAATTAGGAAGAAACAATCTAATTAATATCAAAATTGTGAATTGTTAAAATTGGAAAACGGGAGCAATTCAAGATATAATTTTCATTAGATTGAGACAGAAATAAAATCCTTGAAACTCCAAATGTATGATTCCATCCTTGTCATTTTTCTCTTACCTGTAGAAAGACCACTTGAGAAGGAATTGGCGAGCTGCCTTTGGAAAATTATCACTGCCTTCGTGTGGCTTGAGCACCTGATTCACCACTTCCTCCAACCACTGAGCCCATTGTTCTAATGTGTTTTGTAGTTCTAATGTTTTCTTAAAGTCTTCTTGTAACTGCTGAACAACAGAGTCGTCACACTGACACACCCATGAAGCCTGCTCCTAAAAAGTTAAACAGAGCACTCAGACCGATGTCATAGAATATTCACACTTTTGTTAACCTTGCAATATTTTTCAGGGGACATCTTTATGAACTTTGTGTACATATTTAGAATTTTTGTTACTGTAACAAATGTTCTTTTCTCTTTATGTCTAAGTAATAGAGAATTCAGAACACCTGAATCAATTTTCATTTGCAATGATACAGAGTGTTATGACTTGGGACACCATATTCTGACATACAAAGTGACATTACTATAGGGTTCCATCATCTCTCAATTGGCTCCCCTCATTTCTGTCAAAATGAACAACACTTTCCATACGGTACGTAAACTAGACAAAAAGTTATCTCCCCTTTTACAAAACAAAATACAATATTATAAGAATAACTAAAAATTTGTAAATAAAAAGTTGTATTCATTTGTAACATTTATAGGCTTTAAATACAAGTAAAATCTTACCTGCACGTTTGCAAAATCTACCCTATTCAGATCAGTCAGCATTTGGTTTATCTGTGAAGTATTCTGAAGAACAGCCCGTGCTGCCTGAGCTAAATGGTTTAAAGATGTGTATCGTCTAAGCGTCTGAGCAAAAGCACTAACTGCACCAACCTGAACAAAATAACAACCAACTTGAATCACAAAAGCTTTAGATTTCCTCCTATTTTTGATTATTTCAATGAATCACACAAGGTGTTTGGAATGCATTGATTATAAAATTTAAATCGTAGTGTTTTGATAGACGAATAAATGGACACAAAGTGCTGACAACAAAGAATCTGGCACATCATGGCATTTTTAAAATCATTCACTTTCATTTCACCATTGACAACTTGAATCACGCTTTGGAGCAATGATTTTTCATAACCACTTATCCATTTCATAATTGAGATCCTACATCACTCTCTGGAGCAGTGATTTTTCATCATGTATATGCCAATGGTACGAGATTCTGTTTACTTTAGTTATTTCTTCTTTTTTGTGTTAACATTGATATCAAGAATATGTAGCGACCAGTTGTCATTTTCACATTTTGTCAAATATATATCACAATATCATGTTATTACCTTAGTTTTGATCATTGCATCTGGTAATCCTGTCATTGCACCTTTTAACCAATTTTCTAAACTTTTTGCAAAATTTCTAATGGCTTGAGTTAAAGAACCTGAAAGTGAAAAATTTATAAATCAAATAATTTTCTGTTCAGCTTACTTTACCTGTTTATCGAGTTAAATGTGTACAATATTCCAATACCAAGTATGCACATGCTTAATATCATTTTCACTTGAACATTCATAACCACGACAAAGACTAAGTTGAGAATTATAGAAATGGTTAAAACTATTACATTTTATATTCAACAGTATTACTTGATATGGCTAGTATTTTTTCAAAATTGCTGATAAAATTTAGATTCAATATGTTAAAAATTAGACTTCAGTAATAGTTTCGAGAGAAAAAATATCAACATTAAGTGCTTCTTCTATTTCATTCTACCTTTAGTTATGAATCAGGTTCTTTGCCTCTTGAAAATTCAACAATGAATAGTCTAAAGTTCACATACATTTATTTGCCCCAACAAAATCATCCAATAGAAGATTCTACACGCATGATTAAATAAAGAAATGATTTGTTTTATTTCTGTGAATAATAATAACACTTACTAGGAATTGGTCTTAATACATCTGGAATCAGCACTTCAACAAGAGCTTGGTAAAAAGCATAGTCTGATTTTTTAACATACTGTTGCACTGGTTCATATTTACTAACTGCATACAATTTTTCTCTAGGTAAACGCTTTTCATAATCATTGTCTGCACTGTAAAATAAATTATATTTGTTTACTTTCCAATATGAATAGTATATATTATCATCATTACATACAAAACCGCCTATAATTCTTACCGAAAGTTCAGTCATTATGTATCTGCAACTTTTGCACCAAAATATTTTTTCAGTTATGTGCAAAAGCTTTAACTCCCATAGAGACCCCGTTATCAAATTTCTAAGGGCCATTACTCAGTCAATGACAGTTCAATCACACTGATAGTGGAATTCGTTCGTTAACTTGTGGAAATAAAAACTATTCAAATGTTATTGAACTCCCAACTTTATTTGTTTTAGTTATTGCATACAGAATAAAGAGTTGACAGGGATTTAGTATCTGGCTTATGGACAAAGCCCTTTGTTATATTCTTGTTTAGTGACTTGGGGTGGGGTGGATATAGGATAATGATTGATCTGACGACACAACAGGTTTTTGTGTGATTACAAGTTTCTTCAACTTACGTCAATTGGTCGGACGGTTGATTTCTCCAGAAACCTTGCCATAATGCTTCTATCAAAGAAAACTGTAAATTTACTACCACATCAACAATGGCCTGAAATCAAACAAAAAAAACATTGTCAATTTTATATTACTTAATAATATCTGTCCAAAGTGCATATTATAATTATTCCAAGCAAAATCTTCACATAACAATACAGAAAACTACTGCAAAGTGCTTTATTTTGTGTGGTTAAACTTTTGCGTTTTAAAAATTGAAGGACTTAGAATACACTGCATGTCTTTTACACAAAAGCAGCAGTACTTATTTAGTACTGAATACTATACTGATGTGTAGCATTATATTGATATACCGGTATATTGCAATGCAGCTCATATTTGTAATACAAAGAGTGTATACCAGTTTTTAGTGATATTTATTTTAATAAAAGAAAAGAGGTTTAAGGTGCAAAATCTTTGTAAAAGCTTTGAATTTAGTTCCACAAAATAACCAGGAAAGGATTTAGTTATACTTTGGTAACCATTCTGACTCTTGCATAAATTGTTGAAATATCACATGGATGCTTGAAAAGAATTGAAAGCACATACATTTCAATATATTGTGATACACTAGTCATGAATATATTGCAATATATTGTGGTACGCTTTAGCCATATTGTGTAGCAAATAACTCACTGTTGATTTGAATTGGCGCTCAATTCATAAATAGCGAACAATAAACACCTATGAAATAAAAGCACTCTGCAGTATTAACCCCAATCTTTGTCGAACATGGAACAAAATAAACGATAAATGAATTTTATGTAGTATCTACACATTGCTATGCCATACATGAGTGCGTCTAAGTACATCACTAGGAACATAGCATACATCATCATTGCAGCGTAATAACTATAACAAAAAAGATGCCAATATCTAACATAATCTTTACATTGAAGCTAACTACCTCAGCATGTTCCCTATACATTTTCTCAAAGGACTTCACATGAGCTACAGTAACTCCTTCAGGAAGTGGCAGAGTTGATGTGTCTATGTCATCAAAGTTAGGCAATGCTCCCGATGCATCTCCTAAGAACTGTTGATGCTGATGTTGTGTGCTATTCATTGGCTCCATATGGTGACTTTGGCTTCCTTCAGAATCTGGGTCGTATTTAAATCTGAAATACATGTCCCCAATATTTCATTTCCATAAACTTTACAGTGCATCTTAATATTGTCCAAATATTTTGCTTATATTAAATTTTGGAAATCATCAAATCCAAACTAATCCATTAAAATTCAGAACAAACACAATTTAGAATCATTGTTTGCTGGTGAATTCTTAAGAGATATCAAATAGTAATGCCCAAGCCATAGTGTCACGTTTTGGGCACCACATTTAAGCTATGTTTGGAAACATGGTAGAACGTGACTACAATGTGAGCAAACGTGGAACAACGAGGCATAACCCGACAGAAACGGGGCATAACGGTGCGGCCAAAACGTGACACTATTACTGGACCATTACTATTTTGCATTACATTATATTAATTGTTAACACAGCATCAATGTTTTCAAAGTCTATTTCCAATTCAAAGTAATAAGATTTTGTTTTAAATTCCTTCTAAAAGCGACATTTATAATGTTATATATTTTCTTGATAATAGTATGTACATATGGATTCTTATGTTCTGGAAATACACAAAAAAAACTTTTGAAATATCACTCTGAAACAGCTCTGCAGTTCACATTGACAAAAGGGATCCACAAGCCTTGCATGAGTACATAATATCACTGGTATAATTATAGTAAATCGGGCCCACTTTATTATCTACTTACTTCTTGCCATGATACATGGGTTGCTGTCTCATGGCCATGGTTTGGTCATCTGTAAACTGGTTCAATGTGGAATTTGCCTTAATTCTAATGCCATAGTAGTGATATTTGGAATTACCTCTGTAAAAACATGAGTCATGAGTCAGAAAAATCAATTATATATCAAACAAGTTCAATTTTAATGCAAGATCTCAAATAATAATCTTCAGCTTTAAGTGCATTTTCAAATTTAGGATTTTCTTCAAGAATTATTTTCACAGCTTAATTTCATTCATTACACATATAAACTAGCATGCACCAAGATAAACTGGCGAGATCAAATATATCCAACGCAATAAATACAAGATGTTTCATTCACAAATCATGGTTACACCAAACAGTAAATTCTCATCATCATACAGACCTGGTACCAAGCCGCCTCGTTCTCAAACCAAGAAACACTGATCTGATAAGCTTTCCAAAGGATGCCGGATTCATCGGATCTAGATTTTGCTCCTGACAGTGTTTGAGGTAATGGTTATAAAGAGTACTGCGAGGCAGACTTACACCCTCTGCTGTCTCGTAATTATCGATCAGCCACTGAACCTGTAAAGGCGACACAGACGTCTACAATTAGTCGTAACACAGTAGTTATCCCGTTGGAAACAACTGCATCACATTGGTCCATTTTTGTTAACAACATCGAAAAGGACAATGCATGCAGACAGCAAGTTTATCGTGCCAGTAATGCACATAATAACTACATATTCAAACATAAATTTATCACACAACACTGATTACATACAATTAGAGATAACACTACAGCAATCAAGTCTTTGCTCCTTATTCACATCACTGAAGTAATTCTAATAGAACTGTTGGATAAAGTATGGCTGCATTTCTAATTGGATTATGCCTCTTGGTGGTTAGTTATCTAGTTGGTTCTCTATTCTCTTTTCTTTACAATATGTAGAAGGAAAGACAGCAGTTAACAAAGTCTATTCTTCATCATTCACCTAGTTTTTGACAAAAAATGGTGCAATTCATTGTTTTGAGTTATGATAACCCTATTTCTTTTTGTTTTTTTATATTGGCAGAAGAGAGTTCAATAAGGCTATACCAACCCTATAACAGGTAGGAAGCAATGCCGAATGCATACTCTAAATGAACATTTTTTCAGGTAATCGTATTGTATTGACATATTCTACACATTGATTTACATTCAGAACTACATGTACTTTATACTTCGACTCTTGGTATAGAACTTCTATTAATGACTGTTGCTAAAATTGACTTATTGAAAAATGAAAAGCATAATTCTGCAACTTGTGTGATTTAGATTGTTATTTGGAGGATTGTTAAACATAATTATTATTTTTGACCAATGCAATTTTGATAATCAATTCACAAATTAAATACCCCTCGGTGACCCAGTGTTGACCGTCAATGCTTTAAATTTTGAAATGTCCATTTAAACTTTTTATAGAGTGGCTGTATTATTTTACTACAAACTGTATACCTGCAGGGTTTTCTCAAGGATTTTTTCCCTGGGACACAAAAAATTCAAATTAGTGAATCCCAGGGGTGATTGTTGCATACAACCAATAATATTTTGATAACACATCACCTGTTTGTCTTCGTTGGGGTTGTGTTTTGTGCAATATGATGCAATTTTCACACCAAGCAACTGCAAATGGGACAAAGATTAATATTTCCATGGTAGTTACCCCCAAATATTGAGGCCCATTGAGAGTTAAATCAGGGCTCACCCTACTATAAAAAAAACAGGGAGACTTGACTTCACTTGCAGAGGCTGACAGGGAGACTTAAGGGCAAAGTAGGGAGACTTGAGGGAGAAGTGGCATTTATGTTTCATATTCGAAAAACAAAATTAAACTTTATGATTTGCGTGAAACGATATAAGGGTACTAGTTTTTATTTCTATAATTCCTAGATAATTGTTAATTGCATTTATTGTCAAGTGTGATGATGGGTTTTCCATGATCTATGAGGGAAAAACCAATTACACTT
>JAUMGZ010237408.1:0-10785 GCA_032359645.1 Pododesmus macrochisma | reverse complement strand
TCCAGTAATTTTGGACAAGAAGTCAAAAATATGAAAAGTTAACATATTTGCTATAGTGTTGAACTTTGACCCCAAAATGCATAACCTATTTTTGACCCTAGAGACATGCCTTGAACAAACTTGGTTCTCCATGCCCTAAAATTACTACATACTAAAACATTAAGCTCTAGGCCTTCTAGTTAATCAGATGAAGATTTTTGAAGTTTTGTCAATTTTTGCCCCCTAGTAGTGCCCCCTTGGGGCCCAGCCCCTTCATTTGAACAAATCTGAATCCCCTTCCCCTAGGGAAACTTCCTACCAAGTTAGGATGAAATTGGTCCAAGAGTTTAGGAGAAGAAGTCAAAAATGTTTAAAATTAACAACGGACAGGATTTGTATGAGAAAAGTCCACCTTGACTTAAAATAAAACAACTATAATGCAATATAAGAGAAATAGATTTTATTTTGTAATATATAAAAGTGTTAACATCAACAATAAAGTAACCATAGAAGATTGTCTGCATAATTATCTTATTTGTAAAGGTTATTCATGTTTATTTGTACAGTACGCCAATGTAACAAGATTGTCGTAAAAACCAATGAAGAATAAGCAAAAAAGTTTATTTTCAAAAGTTATCATATTGTATACATGCATCTATTTCTGGCAGGGTGAAACTGCTGTGTGCATGTGGATGTAATTAAATGTGTGCAAAAATAAGTGAACTTCATAACCTGTGTCCCTCTGTTTCATCTGATTCTGTTATTTACTTGTAGTCAATTTCACACACATATTATTTGAAAAAGCCCTAAAACATTCCCCATAACACAAAAGTATACCATGTTATTGCACCAATACATACAAATATATATATATATTAAAGAACAGGATTAAATCTTAAGTAAAGAAATTAAGAAACAAATATGTGTATAAGTACCGGGTTTTCTAAAAACAAAAACATTCCTTGTTAATATATAAAAGTAAGCAACTGAAAATAATGCCATTTACTCCATTAATAAATGTATAAAAAGAATTTTATCAAAAATTAAGAAAATATAAAAGTAGAAACGTTAATATTCTTAAAATACTTGAATGCATAATATACATATTCTATCTAGCACTTTGCATGAACGTGTATATAAATATATATTGATCTTGAGCAGAATGTTACAAAGCAAAATAAGTACAATATAACATTTCATAAAGTGTAAACATTAGAGAAACAATATAACAAAGAGAATAGTCTACTGTACATTCTACAGGCATGAGCTATATTAGATGCCCTATGTGGAACAACAATAGTTTTATAGTATATTAATTATTACTGTATTCGACCTAACAAATGCCCATTTCCCTATAAGCGCCCCCTCCCTTTGAAGCACCTACGGTCCTGTCCATTACCAGAGAGCGTTGCAGAACATTTATTCAGTGTTTGGACTCGTAATATGATCCTAATAAGCACCCATCTTCTTTTTTCTAATTTTTGGAGTGCCCTGGCCGCTTATTAAGTTGAATATGGTAGATTCACCTGTAGAACTACAATTCAGTTCACAATTTTTGTTTATTTTCAAAAAAATCAACCTCAATATATTAGGTATTGTTTGTTTTCTATATATATGTACCACCAAAGATTGGTAATGTATAGGCCTGTCAAAAAAAATTCATTCTGAACAGTGAAACTTGAACATTACAATGTTTGAAGATAAACAAATGAAAACATTTGTCTCGTTCATTCAGTATTAAAAATCTTTGTTGCATAAACATGTACACTGGAATAAAGCACAAGATAGTGCATTTTGGAATTTTCAAGAAAAGTATTTATTTCAACAAGGCAAAAATATATTTTGGGTTCAGCATTTTCAGTTGGTCCATAGGTGGAGGGAGACAATTTGTATTTCCACTTTGGCCTTATCAAACACAAACGGTCTTTATTTAATATCAGCATCTCAAATGGTTAGGAGAGTCCAACATAATAAGGAATAATAATAATGTCAGAGCAGATTGTGACACTCATTTTGGCTATTCTAAATTCATTTAAAACATTAAACTTCCTTTAGAATACTAGCAACATCTGCATCACTTATGTTTTATTAAATAAATCAACCCTTTCAAACACAAGCTACAAAAAGAAGATATACTGGCCTTATAAGAAGGAAGAGAGTAGCTAGCTGAGCTGTAATTAATCATTGATATATACTGCTTTTTGTAAATCTAGTCAAATTTCCTCACTTGGTCACATTAATATAATACTGAGTCAGAGAAATTTAACACTAAACTTACACCAGAAACTAAATAATGCTGTTCATACTAAATATCATATATATAATCATATCTAAACATGCAGCAAACAACATAACTTTAACCAACAGTTTTTTGCTTATAGCTTATTGCCTTAAGCTGACAGGATATACTTTGTGCAGCAAAAGAGTTTGCATGTTAACGTGAAAATATGAATGCAGCAAATTAATGTTCATTTTTGAAATATTATATCACAATCTTTGGAATCTCAGAAATAGTCTCGAGTAATTTGGTTTAATAATTGTCAACCCAAGCTCTCCATGCCTTGGTGCCTGTGTGTGGGGTCCTTTTTTTGTCTGGAATGGTGACGTCGTGGCATTTCATGGGCAAACACTTCCTGAGGGTTCTGTGGTCCGTACCAGTCATACGCGTTATACTGATAGGCGTAATTATCATAGGGAATTCCTTGTTCTTCCATGCTAGTGCTTCCAGATGAGTTCGTAGATCTTTCATATTTTGGAACGGATTTCCTGTTGATTTACGAAATAATGAAACCCATTAATACACATCACTTCTTAAAAAGTTCTCCAGATTATGAGCAACACAAATATTCAATGAAATACAAATTTGACCTAATAAAAACCCTTTCCTTCATATATTAAAATACAATGTGAAACTATTTTGTATAATATGTAACAATTATTCATCAAGTGTCATAAATGTTACATGACTTAAATTTTAAACTGTCAAGATATTTAGCCTGTATGAGAACTCAATTGAGATTTCAAAACGAAGATTAATGGCTATAATAGCATAAAGCAGGACAGTGTCTGCTTTTTCAACAGTGTTAGAGTATACTCTTCTAGCTAAAAGGGTAATCCATGGTTACATTATTATCATGATACTGTTCTCTTTCACTTTATTCTAACACTGAGGCAACCAGTCACTGTGCTAATCTTGTAATTAATCTCCTTAATAACAACAAGAATGTTAAATCTGACTTTAATTTTTTTACCTTTGATTATTTAACTGGAACATGTCAGAAAACGTTTTGATATTTGAAATGTATTTAACGAGCAAGGCAAGCAAGTTAGGATGTTAGGCAATGACGCAAAGTAGAAGGGTTTCTATGAGCGGGATTTATTACAGTAACATATTAAACTCACCTTTTCTTGAATACGATAAATACTACAAGTAAAACAACGAAAGCAAACAGTGCTACTGCAGCCACTGTTGCTGTGGCGATGACTGTTGTCAAGGCTTCAGGATCGCTAGATAAAGGTTTGGCTTCAACTTCTCCCGAAGTTGATGTTGCAGTTGCTCCTGTAGTGCTTGGACAATATGGTGCTGAAATAGATGTGTTTTACAGTTTACATAAAACTATGTACAAATTCCTACAACATTCTAAATCTCAAAGTATTCAAAATATTTTAATGGAAATGTGGATTTAACCTATCTTTCCAAATTACATTTGTGTGTGAAACACATCACATACAATAATATTAACAAAATATGTGTTGATTTAATCCAAGATGCCCCTTTCATTAGTGTTCACTCTTTAAGCAAATAAACTAACAACTGTAGCATCTATCTTTTAGTCACTGGGTTGCTTGGAGTGCAATCTCATTAAAATGCTGATCTCTAATAGCAAGCAATACAGAAATCTGTTGGACCCATGAGAGGTTGTGTGCAGTAAACTTTTGAATTAGCATGAAAGCTCCTTATTGATGCTACACATTTTGTATGTACAGCTCTGGTTCGAATTGTTTTAACTGTGCATAGATCAACTTCAACTTTTTGTTCAACTGTTTGATTGTTTTTTATACACCAACTGCCATCACATATGGTTTGAACAAAGCAAAACACACACTGAAAACAAATATTCATCTTTACCCCAACCTTAACAATTTGTCCTTTGATTGGCCAGCTTACAGAGGTCACTGCACATGACCTCTCATAGGTCATTGTCAGATATCCGCATGGTTTATTATAAGAGATTCTCATTTTAATTAGATTGCTTGGAGTGCAAATCAGTTTTAAGTATAGTGAAATGCATGGTAGGTAATTTCGGATAATTTTTTTAAGATTTATTGCCCTTTTTACATTCTTGATGTTTTGCTTTTTTGATTAACTTCTACTGATTTTATCGGATTGAGATCAAACTTCTCAAAAGTCAAAACATAACATTCTTTAACTTGGTCAGTATCAAGGTAGCGTGATTTTAACACAATAAATACTCACCTATTTTAACTGTCCATTGTGTAGTATAGGTTTTTGGATCACAGAATTGACATGGATTACTAGAGCTTATGTCACCCTCCTTGTAGCATTGTCCGTTTATGACACACCCACTTTGTGTTGATTGACACCCGGCCGTGGTACAAGCGTAACACATGGCGTCATGTGCAACATAATTAAACTCTGCAGTACTCTTTATCACACCGTTGTTACTGACTGTGATTAATGCTCCTCTGAGGGGGTGCGATAGAGCGACTGCAGATGGTAGGACACATTCGACAAGTGTGAAGGATATGTATCTCGCTTTAGAGGAATGTACAGCTCCTGTTGGTTTCCACTGTCCATCTGACCACTGAAATATACAGGAGTAGAAATTAGATTGGATCATAAAAATAAGATATAGAAAGATCTTTATAATCTGCACTCTTTGCACGTCCAAATAGAGATAATTTTTAATTAGGAAAGTGCAAACTAGTATTACATTGTAATAACAAATAATTTGTTAAGAATTTTCATCTATAACTTAATATTACCCTTTCAAGATAATTATATGTTTACCCTTTATGCCAAATATCCATTATATGGATTAACAAGAGGTCCAACGGGCCTTGATGCGCTCACCTGAAGCTTAGTCTTCTTGATTTTTTTTCTTGGTAGTGTTCATTGGAGTTGTTTTTATATAAGATTGCTCATACAAAGTTGATTGAAAGTTATGGTTTCAAAACCAATTAAGAACATTGATATTAATACATCTTTATAGACAATATTAATACAACATCATGCTACAATCTTAAACTGTTGGAACTATTTGTATTCAGATTATTCTGATATTATTGTTTAATGGCCTATCAACACATTTTATCAGTTATATGAAGCCAAATGACGTCGAACACATTTCATGATGGAAAATCTAATAAAGAATGTATGTCATTATACACAAAAGGATTCTATGTAAAGGTAAGACAGCGAAACTAACAGGTATATTTCAAAATACAATCCAATTTTCTTTGAAAAGGCCAAAATTAACCACCATCAAAATTTCGTTCTTTAAGTTACCGTGGTAAACGTACAAATTTTAGCGCTTTTCACGCTGACATTAAAGCACTAATTTATGTACACACTAAAATTTAAAATCTATATTTAAAACACAAATGTAAGCCTAAGTATGCTTATTTAGGATTGTGCGAATATGTTAGAAATAGGCTGCTAAAATATGATTACTCTTACATGAAAATGTTTATATCAAGTCATATTTATATTTAACTTGTATCAGAAGGTAAAACAGAAGAAAAGAGTGATTTTTTTATACTCAAACTTTATTAAATGTCCTCTTATCTTATTGATAGTACAAAGTAGCCATATTTTGTAAAGTTAATAAGTTTTAAGGTTTCAATATTACCATACACTCATTTTTTTTTTTACAAATCTCATACACAGCTTTTTCTAAAATCTGAAATATAAATATTATGCATGTACTATATACATATAATGAAGACCTACCAGGCTACCTTTTTATAGTGACAACCTCATCCTGCTTTTTTTTTTTTTTTTTTTTACAAATCTCATACCCACCTTTTTCTAAAATCGGAAATATAGACAACATTATGTATGCACTATATACATATAATGAAGACCTACCTCTACATTTTTATAGTGACACGTCAGTGTTGCAAGCTCAACAAATTTTTCTCCGTACACGAGTACGGTGTTACAGAGGTCGCCCGTTCTTAGATCACACACATCCGCCCCGAGTCTTGTTACAGTTGGAGGATCATCCAGTTTCATAGAGCAAGCAGGACCCATGAATCCTTGGTAACAGCGACAGGTACCTGCAGAGAATTGGAATCATGTGAATCTTTTGAATTTATTCACCATTGTTGCCAATGCTCCCTATTTAGGAGGGAGTGTCCCTATTTTTGGCACACAATTTTAACTTTTGACATCAGTCCTAGACCTTGCTTATCAACTTGCTTCAACTTAGTGTATTGCACAGAAGTGCTTAAATGAGGCAGTGCACACCACTTTTTTTACATAAAGGGTATTGTATATGGGTATTAAATCATTTTTAGATTTGGCTACACATTTTCTCCCCAATGAAAATTTCAACAAGAGCACAGAGAAGCGGAGCATTATACGCCAACAATATATTCATGAATGAATTTAAATGGTAAAGGGAAATACACGCCACATGTGCAACTTCTTACAAGTTTTGGAATATATACCAAATATAATGAAAAATTCAAAGGATTGATGCAACATCACCATTTTACGCTATGCATATTTTCATATGCTTCCAAACACACACACACACACACACACACACACACACACATTTTAAAAAAGATTCTGTCTAAAACAGTAATACTGGTTGGGGTCAAAAGGTTCACACTAGCTAGTGAAAAAATTTAAGTCATAAAGGGCCACAACTCTCTTTAAAATTTACGCAAAATCCCCATTTACCGATATGCGCATCCTGATATGATTCCCAACACATTTATTTAAAGTCGGTGCATCTGTACAGAAACAACAACAATCATGAGTTCTATAGGGAGCTCTTTAACCGACTATGAGGGAAACTCATATTCAACTTTATACCTCATTTGACTACAATTGGCTCCACCAACTTTTTTTCTGGGTCATACTACTGTGGAATAAGGATATGAAAGCATTTACATTGTACATACTTTTTTAAAATGGGAAAGCCTTACTAAAGCGATATAATACCAAATCAAGTGTTCTTTGCTATTGATTATGAATAGTGATAACAATGAAACATCATTTTAATGTATGTCTTATTGTAATATTAATATAATGTTCCCTCTACAATGAACCTCATCTTTAAAAGGATTTATACACAAGTATTCGTATACAATGTCATATTCAAGTTTCAAGAGCAGAATATCAATCCAAATGAACATGTTCCCTCTTCATTGAACCCCTTTTTTGAAAGAGACATTTTACCATTGGTACATGTTTTCTAAAAATTTAACATCATTTTTAAAACCTTTACCGTTTTCATACCTGTTTCTTCCCAATAGAATCCCAGTTTCAAGAGATCAAGTACCATCTGATATTAGTTGTCTATAAAATTAACGTGATTCTCAAGAGTAATGTTACAGCTATGACTGACCCCACTTTGAGGAATCTTCCCACTGAACCTCAGACCATTTGTACAGATATCTTACCATTTATACACGACCCTTCTGCATTACAGTCATTTTCACACATCTTGCTCTGTAAACTCTGTGCTGCTTGTTGTGCTGCTGGGTCGGTGTTAAATTTGGCATTCTTGTCGATGTTTTCATTACATGTTGCCTTGACAGACTCCTGAGTTGCTGCCAAAAATTCATCTCCACCACTCAGCTAGATAAGAAATCATATTTTCTATTAATACACCCAATAAATTTTTCTAAAGCTAAAGAACACGTTTCTAAATGATTCTTTCCTTTTTATGAGACTTGTAAATATTGTGTTCAAAGTCTTTAAACATCATGCATTAGTTAAAGTAAAATCTGTCGATGACAGCAACTTTTTCCAGTTCATAATATGGTGAAAATTCATCACATTTTTCCTTGTTTGATCCCAATAAAGACGTCTCATCAGTTAAAGAAAACTGAGTCCCATTCCTCAATGGATGCCTTCTACCAAGTAAAGTTGAAATTTCCCCATATGTTTGGGAGAAGTTGAATATGCAAAAAGACCCCAAAATATGTACCTTAATTTTTTTTAACCCCACGATTATGCCTTGAATACACTTGGTTCTCGATTTTCAAAAGTATACAAGCTTAAACTCTACGCCTTCTAATTTATCATAATTTTTTTCTTCTGGTCAAACTTGTTTTTATTTTCAGAACTTGCCCTCATTGTGGCTGAAATCAATCCAGAGGCCACAGAAGATGCTAAACATGAAAACTAGCACATTGGCTATATGTAAAATGACGCCTGGATTTGGAAATTTCCCCCATTTTTGTCCCTTATGAATAATCATTGTTTACCTTGATATCATCCATGCATGAAACAACACTGTCTTCAATGGCTGTGTTATCAGCAGCTATCTGTGAACACTGTTGACCCATTGGTGAGTTGGTCAGTTTCTGTGTACAGTGGTCCCTGGCCATCTGTTCTGTCCAGTTTCCGCTCGGCCATGTGGCAGGCTGTCAAAATATAAAGTTTAACTTAAGTATATCTTACGTGACAATTTACAAAAGGGGTTGAACACAAGTAATCCAACTTATAAAACTTTGCTCCAATATAACAATGTAATACACAAGAGCATCGCATAGCGGAGCATTATACGCCCGCAATATAAGTCCAAAAAGGGTTATAACTATCGTTACAATTCGTGAAATATCCACATTTTACGATATGCACATCTTATTATGATTCCCATCACACATGCCAAATCTCAAAAGACTCAGTCGAAAATTGTAGGACTAGGTGTGGTCACAAGGTTCACCCCACAGACGAATGGGCAACATAATAGCATAACATGTTTGACAAAAACTCACAGGCCTATATACAAACATGATGAGACTATATCATTTGACCTTGAAACTTGACATTGAAAAATATTGGAATTCAATATAAACCATATACATTTTATTATGTACATTGCTACAGACATTTGAAATTAAGCTGCTTAAAAAATGTAAAGCTGATGCACCTTGAACCGGTAATAACAACACATCATTCATTATTAAATGGACAACTGTCCAAAATTGGTACATGTATGTATGGATTTTTACACTTGGCAATATTACATAATGGTGTGGTTTTTCAATTCTGTGAATTTTTTTTATTTCCAAATGTGTTTTTCCAATGATCTTATATGTTTTTTGATGATCTTACACATTTTTGATGATCTTACATGTATTCTAGGATGTTACATGTTTTTTGATGATCTTAAACGTTTTTATTATCTTACCGGTACATGTTTTTTAGGATGTTACATGTTTTTTGGTGATCTTGCACATTTTCGGATGATCTTATACTTTTTCAGATGATCTTATACTTTTTAGATGATCTTATACATTTTCAGATGATCTTATACTTTTTCAAATGATCTTATACTTTTTCTCTTGCAGGACACAAAGCAAAGAAATCCATGTAGAACATCACTTCATTAATACTTCCTTTGTCATAAGAATATTTATAAGAATAGCATGCCAAACAATCTCTTCTTTTTGTTTTATTGGGGTTAAGCGTCCCTTTAACTTATGTTCAGGTCATATCGCGACAGTGTCTGCTTGCCACAGTGCGCACTTATGGCGACTTTATAATGCTGCCGCACTGAAATATCATGCTGCAGACACATGGACATGATACTTCATTCGGTTACATTATACTGACACCTAGCAAACCAGTCTTCCTCCTACCCAGTACTGCTGCGTGTTAAGCAGGGAGCGAGAAGAGTGTCCAATTTTAACGTCTTGGGATATGGCGCCACCAGGATTCCAATCCGCGAACCCGGGTTCTCTTCACAAGTGTACCGACACGAGGGGACAAACAATCTCTAGCTAAGGATATGAAGAACAATCAATCTGTACACTTTTTTGGGGAAAAGAATGAGCTTTCATATATCGATCATTAAAATCTCATCGCTCCAACAGCTTGTTTGATATTAAGTATTTGTGTTTTACAATGTTACTACTTAGTCCCACATAAAATTTGTTTTAGTTGGGTTCAATGTCCCTTCAACTTACGTCTAGGTCATAACAGTGCACACTGAGGGTGACTTTATAGTGCTGTCTCAATGAAACATATCACACCACACACAAATCAACATGATACTTCACTTGGTCACATTATCCTGACATCCGACCAAACCGTCCTTTTCATAATCAGAATGCCGAATGCTTGGCAGGAAGTAAGAAGATTACCTAATTTTAACCTGTTGGGTTTTGATGTGGCTCCTAGTGGTTAGTCACACACCACATGAGATTGATATCATACAGTCAAACCTGTCTTTAAAGACCCCTTAAGCCATCCGAGAAAAGTTGTTTTTATAAACAGGTGACCTTTATATACAGGTTCAACTTAGTTTAAATTTGAAGAGAAGGGATCTAAAAATTCTGGCCTTCAAAAAGAGGTGGTTGTCAAAAAGAGGTGGCCTTTAGGGTAGGTTTGACTGTATTTGGATAATACAATATATATAAAATAGTACTGTAGAGAATACATACCTCCACTGGTGCATCTGGATCGATACCTAACTTGTCAAGGGCGTCTTCAGCCTGTCGTCTGTACCTTGTGGAGCGTTTCCTGGTACCCACGGTTACGGCTGTCAGTACTGTAGACGTTATGTCATTTGCTGAAAGAAGTTATGATATGCATTA
>JAUMGZ010237397.1:0-10785 GCA_032359645.1 Pododesmus macrochisma | reverse complement strand
TCACAATATACACTAATATAATTTGTTAAACAAACACAAATGAAATATATAATGGCGTACATTTCAGCACGAAATCGGGTTGAATGGTTCAACTTGAAAATGAGGCCCAATTAAGCCTTCCCACTTCACGTATGAGACAAGCATTCTGCAGTATGGAAATACATTAAAACATTTCATAAATATGCTTCATGGCTTTGTCAAATATTTTAACAATTAACCGTTATATCAAGTAAACAAACATGTGAAATTTGTTGTTCAATTTTGCACATTTTATGTAAACATGTAGGTCTAAACTTAAATTTAAAAGTTCAATAAATAATTTTTCTTAATAAGCTGATATCACAAAACTTGAATTTATACAATGCATTTTATAAGAACTAAAACGAACCCTGTACATGTCGATAAACAAGCAGATTTTTTTCGGCTGAAAGCCCAGTGTTTAGTACCATCTAATGCCATCAAATTATACGCATGTATTCATTGTCGCAAGGCTTGACTGTTTTTATCACTTGAGAAGATGATCTCTAAAATAATGTTACATATTCCAACAAGATGTTACATATTGTCCCTTAATGTAACAAAACACCAGTGTTACACAAAGGATTGTGGTTATGACCCCTAGTGTAACAACAAGAGGCCCATCAGGCCTTAACGTCCTTCTGGTTGAAATAAATAAAAAACTTAATATTTGCATTTGAATCTTTGGACCCCAGGGTCATGCCTTAAACAAATTTGGTTCTCCATGCCCAAGTTATCACATAACGGAACCAAGCATTAAGCACTAAGCCTTCAAGTTAACAAGACCATTTTTGAAAATTTGACAAATTTCCCACAATTTTGGTCCCCAAAAAGGTGCCCCCTGGGGTGCCTTAACCCTTCATTAAAACAAATCTGAACTCCCTTCCCCTAGGGACAGCCTTCAACCATGTCTGGGTGAAATTGGTTTAATAGCTTTGGACAAGAAGTCGAAAATGTGAAAAGTTAGCACATTTGCCATAGTGTTGAACTTTAACCCAAAAACGTGTAATCCGTTTTTGACCCCAGGGCCACGCCTTGAACAAGCTTGGTTCTCCATGCCTTAAAATTACTACATACAAACACCTTAAGCTCTAGGCTTTCTAGATTATCAGGAGAAGATTTTTGAAGTTTTGTCAAAATTTCCCCCTTTTGGGCCCCTTGTGGTGCTCCCTGGGGGTCAAGCCACTTTATTTGAACACAGCTAAATCCCTTCCCCTAGGGATATTTCCTACCAAGTTTGGAAGAAATAAGTCCAGTGGTTTAGGACAGGAAATTGAAAATGTGAAAAGTTAACATATTTGCTATATAATTTGCTACTATTGTACACAGACTCAACATTACAAGTCTTGCACTATCGTACATTGAATATACATTAAAAGTCTCACACTATCACTATTGTACACAGACTCAACATCACAATTCATACACTAATATTGTACACACAATCAACATAACAAGTCTCCCACTATTGTACACAGACTCAACATCACAATTCATACACTAATATTGTACACACAATCAACATTACAAGTCTCACACTATTGTACTCAGACTCAACATCACAATTCATACACTAATATTGTATACACAATCAACATTACAAGTCTCCCACTATTGTACACAGACTCAACATCACAATTCATACACTAATATTGTATACACAATCAACATTACAAGTCTCACACTATTGCAACAGAATTAACATTACAGATCTCACACTACTGTACACAGAATTAATATTACAAAACTCGCACTATTGTTCACAGAATCAACATTATAAGGCTCACACATTCGTACACAGAATCAACATTACAATTTAAACACTATTGTATACAGACTCAACATTACAAGACTTGCACTATTTTTCACAGAATCAACATTATAAGGCTCACACATTTGTACACAGAATCAACATCACAATTCATACACTAATATTGTATACACAATCAACATTACAAGTCTCACACTATTGTACACAGACTCAACATCACAATTCATACACTAATATTGTATACACAATCAACATTACAAGTCTCGCACTATTGTTCACAGAATCAACATTATAAGGCTCACACATTTGTACACAGAATCAACATTACAATTTAAACACTATTGTATACAGACTCAACATTACAAGACTAGCAATATTTTTCACAGAATCAACATTATAAGGCTCAAACATTTGTACACAGAATCAACATTACAATTTAAACACTATTGTACACAGAATCAAAATTACAAGTCTTATATCATTGTACTTTCGGTTAACTGTTACAAGTCACACAATATTGTACACAGAATTTACATTACAATTCTTAAACTATTGTATACAGAATCAACATAACAAGTCTCAGACTTTCATTGTTCACAGAATCAACATTACAAGTCTCACAATATCTTACATAGAATATAAATTACAAGTCTAACACATTTGAACAGAGAAGCAACATTACAAGGCTCACAAGTTTGTACACAGAATCAACATTACAAGGCTCACACTTTGTACACAGAAACAACATTACAAGGCTCATAGTATTGTACACAGATTCAACATTACAGGTCTCTCAATATTGTACACAAAATCAACATTATAAGTCTTGCATTATTGTACACTGAATCAACATTACAAGTCTCACACTATTGTTCACAAAATCAACATTAATTACTGCAAGTCTCACACTATTGCTCACAAAATCAACATTACAAGTCTTACACTATTGTTCACAAAATCAACATTACAAGTTTCACACTATTGCTCACAAAATCAACATTACAAGTCTCACACTATTGTTCACAAAATCAACATTACAAGTCTCACACTATTGTTCACTAAATCAACATTACAAGTCTCACACTATTGTTCACAAAATCAACATTACAAGTTTCACACTATTGTTCACAAAATCAACATTACAAGTCTTGCATTTAAATATTGTACAAAGAACAAACATTACAAGGCTCACAATTCTATACAGAGAAGAAACTTTACAAGGATCACACTATTGTATATAGACTCAGCATTACAATTTAGTCTCTGACTCTCACCATAATTTTCACAAAATTAACAAGTCTCACACTTTTGTACACAGACTCTACATTATATACAAGTCTTATACATTATACTTTGAATCAACATCACAAGTTTACAAATTTTGTATACAGAATCAACATTGTAAGGTTTATTTATAAGATAATAAAGCGATATACTGTAAATAGTCAGTGAGTAGGTTTATGGCCACAGACTCGTAGTATATTGACATATTTACTGTTGCACTATTTTCTGTCTTTTATGCTTAAAAAGGTTAGACTAGGCAATAAACCATTGGTCGAAATTATCATAATCATGAATATTTATAAGGTAATAAATCAAAAATCATTCTGGTCTATTTCCAGACTGCATGTATACATATTAACTAACTATATAATATTCACTATCTATCATTGGGCAACAAACTACAAATGAGGCCCATGGGGCCTTAACGTCCATCTGGATTGGCATTTGAATATTTTTGATCCTAGGCCCACTCCTTGAACAAAATTGGTTCTCCATGCCCTAAATTTACTAAAAATCAAAGCATTATGCAATAGGCCTTGTTAAGTTTATAAGAAGATTTTTGGAATTTTATCAAATTTTCCTCATTTGGGTTTCAAAGTGACCCTCCCTTGGTACTGAGCCCCGTCATTTGAACAAATCTGAATCCCCTTCCCCTAAGGATGACATCTTACAAGTTTCGATGAAATTGGTCCAGTAGTGTTAAACAAGAAGTCGCAAAAAGTATCATACATGTATATGCTATATATATAGTGTTGAACTTTGACCTCAAACTGTGTAACCTTTTTTTGCCCCAGGGTCACGCCTTAAGAAACTTGATTCTCCATTCCCTAATGATATTACAAACCAAAGCATTAGGCTCTAGGCCATCCAGTTTATTAAAAGATTTTTTTTTAATGTTTTGTCAAATTTTATCCTTTATGGCCCCTATAGTGGCCCTCCCTGGGGGCTGAGCCCCTTCATTTGAACAAATCTGAACCCCCTTCCCCTAGGGATGACTTCTTCCAAGTTTGGATTAAATTGGTCCATTAATATTGGACAGAAGTCAAATGTGGGGAAGTTATCATGTTTGCTATAGTGTTGAAATTTGACTCCAAAACGCCTAACCTTTTTTTGACCCCAAGGTCAAGCCTTGAACAAACTTGGTTCTCCATGCCCTAAAGTTACTACATACCAAAACATTAAGCTCTAGGCCTTTTAGTTTTAGAAGAAGATTTTTGAAGTACTAGTTTTGTCAAATTTTCCCCCCTTTTGGCCCCCTTGTGACCAAGCCCCTTCATTTGAACAAATCTGAATCCCTGTCCCCTAGGAATACTTCCTACCAAGTTTGGATAAAGTTGGTCCAGTGGTTTAGGAGAAGTCGAAAATGTGAAAAGTTAACGCAGCGGAAGGCGAGGGGATTTGTATGGGAAAAGTCCACCTTGGACCTTTGGTTCCATTGCTGTGGAAGTATATGAACATTTCTGTTACCTAAATTAATAAGAATGTGTATACTGCGTGTACCAAGTTTAACTGGGTTAATTAAGTGAGTGTCCGTCATATAAATTGTGATCCATTAAATTATGTACCTGAGTATGTAATAACTGAGTTTTTTTAACTGGCTAAAATTGATATATGTATTGTGCTATCTTGTTGTAACGGTATAACAGTTTTAATTATACATAAAATGCCGGGCATCTGGTAATTATTTCAACATTGTGCAAACAAATCATTCTTAGTGCAATTACAATGTAGATTATAACACTGCATTATGTATTTACAATAAATGTCTACATACAATAATTGCTGTATTTGTTCTATTCTATACTACGAATCATGGATAAAAACACCCTGTTTATGTGAATGGCAGTTATTGTGGTTTCATATTGGATCAGTCTTTTATTAAATTAAGGTTCTGTCATGGTCTTGGGATTTTTACCCGTATCATTAATAGACAGGTTTGGTGATTGGTTGATGTGATATGTTGTGTAACGGTATAATGGTTTTATATGACAGTGAATTACGGAATGCTGGTAATTAATTAATAAGTAATGTCAGTTCTGTTTTTGAAATATTAGCGCAGTTCATAATTTAGCGCTTATATAAAACTACTGCTAAAATAAGTCTGTTTACAGTTTATGAAGTATCTTATGTACAATGTCATAAAGAAGGATAAGAATTGTGCATTCAAGTTATATTTTAAAGCCATGTTTATCTATTCTTGAATTCATTTCACATCTAAAACATTATACAAGCTTGTATTTTACAAAAACGTTTTGGATATGTGTGTATGAACTGCACGTTTTTCACGTGTAAATATGAGTTAATGGACTTCGACGTTTGTTAAAATGTTTGTGTGATTTCACTTTTCTGTAAATAGTCAGATGTACAAATTGTCCATGTTATAGCTGAGTCAAACTAAGAACCATAAAGCAATAGCTGATTGGTTGTGTAAAACTAACAGTCATTGACTTAAACAGGTTGGGCACAACACCCATACATGTACATGATGTAGTTGAGTCATTATCTCTCAGTTGAGGGACATTCTCTCAGTTTAGAAACACTTTTTGCTATATAAAATCATCAAATTTATCAAATTTTATTTATATTACAGCTGGCACTAATTGATATCATTAACAACAACATTTGGTAAGAGAAAAAAATATTTTTCAAAATTTGGTGATTTTGTTGGACTCTGAAGTTTGGTAACTTTAGAGGCATGCATTTTGCTTAAAAGGGAAAATTGACCATATATAGTTGTTTTGGTAAAACATGCTGCAAATATTGATAGGGAATGCCAGTTTTAATCGAAATATGTAAAAAAGAAGTTGAAAATTTTAATATAGCAATAAGTGTCTCTCAACTGATAGAATGTCCCTCATTGAGGGATAATCACCGTACTATGGGTGTTGTGCCCAACCTGTTAAAACGAAGTGTCAACATACATTCTTGGTCATACTATGTATGATAATCATATTATGATTTTAAGTCAATAAGTGATTTTCAATTGTTTTGTGTGAATTAAACATTTCGCTCGTTACAAGGCTTTTCCTTTTTCATATCATTGTTCATTCAGAGATAATATCTTGCCATGCCCGACAACTAGTGGTGTGCCGATGATCGATTATAATCGAAAGTTGATCGGTTTTCCAGTTCCGATTCGATTATGGATTACGAAATTGTGTAATCGATCGTTTTTTACTCCCGATTACAAACCGATTATCAATACTACCGACAACACATCACACAGTCACAGTATGTTAGACTGTCGTGAGGTCTTCACCGACTTTTATACTCCCGATTACAAACCGATTATCAATTATGATTTCAAACCGATTGCCCATCACTACCGACAACACATCACACAGTCACAGTATGTTAGACTGTCGTGAGGTCTTCACCGACTTTAGTAAACAAAAACCGATAATGATAATGAGGTAAATAAAGCATGTCACCTACCTCTTTTTGCACCGTAATCATTCATCCATGACTTAGTAAATCCAGATATGGTTTTGCTATCGGTGTTCAACTCCATTTCAAACGGAAGAAGATAAACAGCTGACAACCACACATGTGCTGACTGCTCGAGCTCCGACTGAGCGATGTGTCAACACAGTAGAGAGTCACGAAGGGGAAATAACTCGAGATTGGGTTATTTGAATATTGACGGGCGACTGTAGAAATATAATTGTTTTTACGGGCACAATTTGGAGACAAAATACGTCAAAGTTGTTATGAAATCTGATTAATGTTTTGTTTTAAATGGATATGTATTTGCGTATATAATAAAAATCAGCTTAGTGTATAATGATGTTATGATAAAATCATTGACCTAAGTAACGATTCTAAGTTTATCTTTTCTGTCTCTATATAATAATTGGTCTAAAAATGAAAATGTAATTAATATTTTTGTAAATTACTTTTTGGGTATTTCTTTCTAACCTACTTCAACTAAACTATCAGTCGGTATGACCCCTAGTACGATCCCATATCTATCTCTTAGTAGGGGTGTTGACATGGATACATTTTATTGCACCTTAGCCTAAGCAGTGGTATAAATGACTGATGCCTGCATGTTCGTTTTCCCAGCATTCTACTCCCGAACGAAGAACAATGCCTTCTGTTTCAACGTCAACACAGTTACCTAATTCATCCAATCTGATTAAAACCAGATCTACGCTGCTCCCGTTATTTGGATATCGCACCTAAACAATTGGCGTTCCTCAGATCTTCCTAGCGACATCCCGGGAGCAATAGGCAGATCTGGTTTTAGTCAGATTGCTAATTCATCCAGTCCTAATTCTATCAGTGCAACAGCAAACCGCCAAAAAGTAACTATCAAAATTTGGGGGATACTCACACGAATACTCTTGACCGTTTCCTTACGGAATTTATCTACATTTAGAAGGTACGTCCAGCAAAAGTATGGTTTAATACAATGGACAGAGCAGCCTGATCAATCGTACATTGCTTTCAATGTTTTCCGCTTACCAGAGATGTACAAATAGAATATATAGAAGTCTCTGCTCTTACAGTGACGCGCTATGTATCACTGCTCGCAGAATCAGCAAATTTGACTCTCTGAAACTTGTTGAAAGCAACCAATACATTCGTCTTATCCTGATACAGTGACCTTAATTGTGCTCAAAACTACAACTTCGGTGTCATCCAACATTGAACCATATACGGACTGAACATGGTGCTTTTTACAGAATATACGTTATCAGCAACTTTCGGACTACATGTATTTACATTTTCATCATTTGTGACAGTATCTACAAATTTTGTTGTGAAAATCCATATTCTCAGTGCCACGGAAAAAAAACTTGTGTATATATTTTCCCATTGAATTGAAATAATGTACTTATTTGGACAAATTATCGAAATTAACTAATCACATTATATTTTACAGTATACCTACTTCTTGTGCTATGCACTCACTTGTGTGTTTTTGTTTTGATCCTATGATCTATATTTGCAAGTATTCTAAGTGTACCGGTACCGTTTGACTCGTTTGACTTTGATAACTTTTTTTGTACATATTGTATGTATGATATTTTTCTCTCACATATTTCAACTGCATAGCAATGGTTAACTCTTTCATAACTACAGCTAATCGGCTCACAGGGTTATGCATAAATGAAATGTTAATATGCCACATTTTTTATCGTTTAATATTCTTTTGTGTATTGTTTGTAGGTCACAGCTGTACATGCCCAGACGTTACATTTTGTTTTGTGTTACTTACATGTACTTACAAAGTTATAACCTTGGTGTATTTTTCCGAAGCGCATTTGTAATACATACATGTTTGTTTAGGTCACAGACGTTTACGTTCAACTTGTTTTACTTATAAATATTACAATTGTTATGGGTAATTATAACTGTGATTTGTAAAGCCTTGTGAAAAATAAGCAAAGCTTGTATGCTAAATGTTGAGGGTACTTATAATTATATTTTCAATCGGTGTGGCGAAGTCTTGTACAGCCTTACTTGAGAGTTATGGCAGTTATGAGACTGTAAACGCTATTGCTGTAACACGTGACGTCAACAATGCATTGCCGTTCCAAAATATGACGTCATAATATACTGAAATTGACAGTTAGGCTGTTCCAGTATTTGATCATACAGGTGTCGTTATTCGATACATTTTCTGCTGTAAAACAACGTTTAAACAAGTGTAAATGAAAAATGTAAGTAATAAACTGCCCTATAGTGGCAATTATAGGGGCAATAACTGACTGCCACAGGTGGTTCAGACACACTGAATTCAGACAGTTTATTACCAAGAAACGATTGATTGAGTTCCGATATGGTCATCACGAACACGACATCGCTCAAGTTTTATGTTTCGTGGTTTCGTGTATTTGTATATCACACACTGGATCGTACGATTTGTAGATCGTGCGATTGTTGACATTCGACCGCGGTACTACCAATCAACAATGTTTGCTACGATCTCTATTCGCGATTGTAAGTCCCAGTCACACTGGACCTGCGACCGGGTTACGACCTAGCTGCGACCGAAAAATGTTGGAATCGCAGGTAAATTGTAGAAAGAGCGCGCGACTGGTAGCTGAGGTCGTGGGTGGTGATCGCACTACTAATCGTGAGGTCGTACGACAGTGGCACTACTAATCGTGAGGTCGTACGACAGTTGCACTACTAATCGTGAGGTCGTACGACAGTGGCACTACTAATCGTGAGGTCGTACGACAGTGGAACTACTAATCGTGAGGTCGTACGACAGTGGCACTACCGATCGTGAGGTCGTACGACATTAGCACGACCAATCGTTAGGTGGTAAGACAAGTAGCACGACCAATAGTGCGACTACTTGACCCGCGATCTCAGCTAGGTCGTAACCTAGTCGTAAGCCCGGTGTGACTAGGGCTTAATACGTTTTCATTAACATCTAATGAATGATGTATAAGAAGTATTTCCATATGAGTGTTTAAAAAGTTACTTGCCATCACATCCGTCAGTATATATTGCATTGTGCTGCATTGATGATTGTCTTCAGGCAGAATCACCGTTGCATGAGCTCATCCTTCTTTCTGAACTATCTCTATTCCTTTCGTTTCCCGTTTCTGTCGCCGCTTCTCTTTCTGTCCTACCTTTTGGTTTTTCTCCTTTGGTCTTTTGTCACAGTATCGGTCAAAGATTCTGGACGTGACGTTAAGTCCTAATTAAACAAACAAACAAACAAGTCTTCAGACGGTACATCGAAATCAATAGTTTTTGAAATATTGAATATGCATTTGCTTTTTTCTTCACCTTTAATTTTAAATATCAACATTTCTGATGATCTCACACTTCCTTGTATGAAAATGTCTTAAAACCTTTCAAACAGAGATAACGTTATAGTCTAATTAAATATAATGAATATACTGAATGAAATAAATCATGTATTGTCAATATTATATACTGCTTTTTCTTACCAAGTATCTATTACTGTTTACCTAGAAATGTTCGCTCCTTGAAATACATTCGTCTTTTGGCAACAAAAAAAATTCGCTCTGTGTTAAATTTGTCCTAAATTTATTTGTGAATTAAAGACAATGTAGCTGAAAATTTGCGTTTTCATTTTAAATTTGCCCTTTCATTTAAGGACGAAAATGGCGAAAATAAAACAGGGGCGAACATTTTCATATATACAGAATAATTCATGACACATCTACCATCACTGACAAACTGTACTTGTATTATACAGGGAGTGGTAACTACGTGTACATGGAGGCGAATGACTTTGTTTTAGGTAACTACGGTACTTTATCAAATACAGTCGATTTTCCTGCCAATCAGAGGGTTTGTTTTGAGATGATGTACTACATGTATGGATCAGGGACAGGCTCTGTACGACTTTGGTCAATGGTCAGTATAATTACAACAGCTTATTTGCCAAACGAGAATATAAGAATGGATTTTTCAGTCTTGAAATGTAACAATTATTGCCATGTCAGGATTAAGGAAAATTTTGTTTCATAAAGACATTATTTGACTTCTAATAATTTAAGATCAAAATTACACCAAAAAACCTTTATAATATTGTCATCCGAGCTGTAGAATACAAAGCGACTGGGTTGAATAGACGTACTTTGTACTTCATAGTGAATATATTCCTTGTATTTACTTGTAGACTATCACCATAACCTCCAGTTATTACATTTTTACCAGTGAAATATAGAGAAATATCCTTTAGATAAATCTGTTATCTTTCACCAGTGAAAATAACT
>JAUMGZ010237386.1:0-10786 GCA_032359645.1 Pododesmus macrochisma | reverse complement strand
TTTACTCAAGATATCGTGTTCACAATGAAAAGATTACTGGCGACGGACGACGGACAACGAATGATGGACGACGACGGACAAAAGGCTATGGCAATAGGTCACCATGAACATAGTTCAGGTGACCTAATAAAAGATCAGGTACTTTAAGTTCAATGACTTAAGTAAAATGAATACAGATAGTTCAGCAATGTTAGTTCAGCAATGTTATGTATCAAAGCTGGGGGCTTCAAACATGACAACACCTACTCGGGAAACATATCGTTTAATAAGGCTAATGCCAGAAAAACGTAAATAGCTTCAAAGTCATATAGGGACATGTCGTTATGACACTAATTCGGAAGTCTTTAAGCTTTCTTATCAGCAGCGATTCTCTCATCATCCTCCACGGGCTTAACTGTTGCCATGGCAACAATTCACAGTTGTTGTTTGGATTTGACATTTTTCAGAGAAAAAATTATCAAGGTTCTCTTCCTGTTATTGGGAATGTTCCCCCCACGCAACACCTACCTATGATATTGTAGGTATATCATTAGTCCTTATGTGACCAAATATCATTGTAATTAACCTACATAGGATAGGCAGGCTTGTTAAAATATCAATATACAAAAATTAATTGTTAGAAAGCAAATCCTTGAAGAAACAAGAGCAAGAAAATATCAAATCATAATTATCTGCCTAAATTCTGCATTGTTGAAAAGGTTGTGTGGGTGTCAAGATATTATTTACAAATGACAATAGTTCAGAGTCATTAATGCATCATCATTTCTATATGTTAATTGTTGGAACTGTATTAAAGCTGATCATGTTTCATCATAAATTTTCTTTTTTTGTTCAGATTATTATATTTGTTGATTGGCAATTACCTTGATGATGTATTTTCATTCTTAAAGCTGTAATATTCTCAAAAACAATACATTTAAATTAACCAAATTCAGCTACAAACGTCAAGTAAATGACTTTTGACTGTAGGGTTATGCCTTGAACAAAGTTGGTTCTCCATGCCCTCAAGTTACTTTAAACCAAAGCATTAATCACTAGGCCTTCTAGTTTATAAGAAGATATTTGATTTTATCAAATTTTCCCCATTTGGGCCCCCAAGTGACCCTCCCTGGGTACTGAGCCCTGTCATTTGAACAAATCTGAACCCCCTTCCCCGAAGGATGACATCTACTAAGTTTTGATGAAATGAGTCCAGTAGTGTTGGACAAGAAGTCGAAAATGGGGTAAGGTGTTGAACTTTGACCTCAAAATGCGTAACACCAGGGTCACGCTTTGAACAAACTTGGTTCTCCATTCCCTAGAGTTTCTAAAAACAAATGCATTAGATTCTCTCTAGGCCTACTAGTTTATAAGAAGAAGATTTTTGAAATTTTGTCAAATTTTCCCCCTTTTAGACCCAAAAGTGGTGCCCCTGGGGGCTGAGCCCCAATCATTTGAACAAATCTGAACCCCCTTTCCAAAGGGATGACATTTATCAAATTAGAATGAAATTGGTCCAGTAATATTGGACAAGAAGTCAAAAATGTGAAAAGTTAATATATTTGCTATAGTGTTGACCTTTGACCCCAAAAAGCGTAATCTATTTTTCACCCCAGGGTCACGCCTTGAACAAACTATGTTCTCCATGCCCTAAAGATGCTAGATACCAAAACATTAAGCTCTAGGCAGGCTAGTTAATAAGAAGACTTTTGAAGTTTTGTCAAATTTCCCCCTTTTGTCCACCTAGTGGTGCCCCTGGGGGCCCAACCCCTTCATTTAAACTAATCTGAATCCCCTTCCCCTAGGGATACTTCCTACCAAGGTTGGGTGAAATTAGTCCAGGGGTTTAGGAGGAGAAGTCAAAAATGTTAAAAGTTTACGATGGACCGACGGACGATGGACGATGGACGGGATTTGTATGAGAAAAGTCCACCTTGAACCTAGTGCTTAATGCTTTGGTATGTAGTAACTTTAGGGCACGGAGAATCAAGTTGTTCAAGGCGTGACCCTAGGGTCAAAAATAGGATTTGCGTTTTTAAATCAAAGTTCAACATTATAATTTATATGTAGCAAATATGTCAACTTTTCACATTTTCAACTTCTTGTCTTGTCCAAAACAACAAGACCATCCTTACTGGGGAAGTGTATTCAGATTTGAGAGAACCATGGAGTTTGTTCAAGGCATGACTATTGGGTAAAAACTATTCAAATGCCAACAATTTACTTGTATGCCTATTTCATCCAGATGGACGTTAAGGCCAATGTGCCTCTTGTTAAATCGTACTGGATATTATACTTATGACACTTTTTTTTGAATTGTAAACAAATGGTGCACTGCTTCGTTAAACATAACAAAATGTGTATGGTCACGAAATCATAGCCCTTTATTACGAATAACGTTATGTAAATTACATTTTTTCTGGGGTTTTTGCTAACATATTTAATATTTTTAGCATATTTTATATTGGTCAGCGGCTTTCTTATATGGGAAATCTTGTTGATATTTGTCCGAAATTTTAAGATTTGTTCTACCAAAAGCGCCTTACAAAACTCACAGTCTAAAGAAGAAATACAAGTGTATTCGTTAGCGAATACACATATTTGTGGTTAAAACGATATTTCTAGTTAATACAATAATTAAGCAATTATGGACGGAGTGGAAAGAATACGTTTGTGGTGGGGTTTTCTTTTTAATTATGTACTGTGTTCACATTCTGGTATATTGCCTCTTTTTATGAAGAATGTTTAAATTGTCTCTTTTTTCATCTCAACAGAATGTACGGAGGATGTATTTTGTTATCGTCTGTATTGAATCTTTTACTGCCATACACTATAGAGAATCTACACTACAGCGCCCCCTGTGCAATACGTTTCTTCCAAGGGCTAAGCGAGGTAATAACAAATTAATTAATTGTGTTAGCACTTAACCTATATCGTATGCACAAACCGAAACAACAAATCTTTGAGGTTACATGTTAAGTTTGAAATAAAAAAAATGCAGACAATATCCTTCTGGTGATAACAATTAACCACTGTCTGTCTGTCTGTCTGCCTGCCTGCCTGCCTGCCTGCCTGCCTGCCTGCCTGTCTGTCTGTCTGTCTGTCTGTCTGTCTGTCTGTCTGTCTGTCTGTCTGTCTGTCTGTCTGTCTGCTATACATATTCTGTTTATATGTCTTATTCTTCCACTCACATCTTGGATACATTCTTTAAACAATCCTACACTCTCTTTAACCTTTTACTATGTTATATATACATACACTCACAGCTGTAAACATCTTGGATTCATTCTTTAAACAATCCTACACTATCTTTAACCTTTTACTATGTTATATATACATACTAAAACAAAGTGTTATTTTCCTGTATATTTATATTATCTTGCGATATTTCCTAATTTAATCATTATTAATTCATGCACGTATACAATTAGAAGTTTTTGATGTTTCCTATTAATTTTAAGATTGTATTTTTGTTTCTTTCCTGCACATACACATACCTTTGTTTTCCTTTTATTTACCAATGTTAATCAATTGACTAATTTTTTTTAATTATAACCTTGGTTTTTCGTATCATCTACTTTGAATTATATCTGTTGTTTTCCATTCATTTAATTCATTTGGATGATTTATTTGTTTTTCCTCACCTAGAACATTTCATTATCATTTCCCCCCGTAAATTGTTTATTAACTGCAGCCAGGCATGCTATCCCATTGCAAATTTCGATTGAATAGAAAATTTTAAAGCGTATTTCAAACTAACTGAATTGATATCAAAGAAGTTTATAAAATTGTGATGGCCGTGTTAAGCTCCTATTTGTTAACCCGAGGCAACTATGCAATTGTCCTGTTTTCAGTCAAAACCGTAACTTGTAAAAAGTTCTTATGTTAGTTTTGACTCCCTAGTGCGAGATATCTTATTGTGACACGGGATTTGACTGACTTGATGACCTGAAAACTTTGCTGTTCGGAGCTTTTGTTCCTGGTCAGACAGGTTGAATGTTAGAGACCAGCAAAGATCGGCAAGAATATGTATCGGTCCTGTCAGTATTCAGGGATGCAGAATCCCCCTGGCACTTGCATAGTCAATTTCTGAAACTCGTTATTATGAAAATCATTTTGCTCCACTTCGCTTTTGACCCTCATTGACCTTCGTACTAAATGCATGTTGTAGTACAGCAAGCACGGATTTATACATGTACCTATCATACATAACGTGACAATATATTGATATAATCGTTTGCTATAAAACACGCATGCTGTGTATGATATCAGTCATATACATTAACTACACGTGTCTTTTATACAGATATGTCCTGTAGTCATTACATATGTAACAGCTGTTGCATTTTGTAAGCAAAAACAAGATTTTGTACATATTTCATGTATCGTCTTCTTAACTCTAAAAATATTTTTAAAAAAAAAATGACAATGTTAGATACAAGCAAAAACCTTGAAATGGATATACTTAAGAAAAAACAATCCCATATAAATAACAACATGTTACGCATATGGACGTAATGTAAATAACTTAAAAAACTGACTTCATCAAAGATAATATTAAAAAAATATCTTACACCAGAGCCGAATTGATATCGAAAAAGTCTAACCCGAGAGTAAAATTTGTTCTCGTTTAACCCGAGAGTAAAATTTGTTCTCGTCTAACCCGAGGTTTACCAAGGTTTTTCCGAGGGCCAGACATGAAAAGAATCCACACAATAGTTAGATTATTTCGGTATTTTTTTAAACATGATTCTACAAAATAAAATAAAGACACGGAGTCGTGACAACCCATCTTTTGCTTTGCTCTTGTCTCAGCAATAGCAGTTTACTAAAACATATGATTCAGACAAGAATTGCATCCATTCAATACAATTCATTCTATAACTGACGATTTAGACGCCCTTCAGTATTCTTCACGCGGCTGATGATTTTGACACACTACACTTGACGACTTGAGACATCGTACAGTGCACACTATAACCTTTTTATGACCTATGCCGGGCTTGATATAATATTGCTTGTAGTGAAGTTAGTTTTATGACCTTTCATTTCAGGGTCCTATGTACCCAGCATGTTATGGTGTACTTCGTCACTGGTCAACAACTGAGGAACGAGGGAGAGTGGTCACGGCTGTTATCACGTGTAAATATTGTCGGCTTGTTAAAAACAATTTTGAAAACTAATTGTGTTTTCTTATGGCATTTTTGTTCTGTTTTATCTAACAATTTTCCAATGAAAAGGACAATAGAAATTTATTTAACAGTTAGTTGACTGGTTGCACCAAATTTTGCTTCGTCGTGTTGCGCGATATTATGACAATATGATAGTATGACAAAACGATAATACGACAGCACGCCAAGGGCGAGATAACAACCAAATTGCTTTGGTCGTGTTGTCATGTCGTGCTTTCGTTTTGCATATTTGCAACTCTACAAAAGCGAAATTTGTTGCAAACAGCCACTGTTGTTAGTATATCCGATTTTCTTGAAATGTTATTAACATATTTTTGTTTCTAAATCTAATGGTAAATAAAGCAATGTGCTTTTAACGGATAACAATAGCAACCATGCAATAGAATTAAAACTGCTAGCCATGAATTCGCAATGTTCTGGTCATGGACTACCTTTAAACACATTATGACAAACTAGGCAAATACATAAGGATGGTTCAATATCGTTACAATGTCAACGTCTCTTTGATGTGGTGGCTGATTTGTGCCATCTCCAAAGCGAAATAACGATAATCATCGTCTTTTCGCCCCGCTAATTATCGTTATTTCGCAGCGAAATAACGATAAACAGCGGGGCGACATAACGATAACTATCGTCTTTTCTCAGCGAAATAACGATAAACAGCGGGTCGAAAAGACAATAAACAGGGGGACAGAAAAGACGATAAACAGCGGGGCGACATAACGCTAGTTATCATCTTTTTGCAGCGAAATAATGATAAACAGCGGGGCGAAAAGACGATAAACAGCGGGGCGAGATACTTCGCTCCGCTAATTAGCGACTTCATGTTTTCGTCTTGTCGCGTTATAGTAGACCAGCCAATATTTGAAAAATAATGGATCGGGCATTTTTTACTAATGGCCAAAACCCAAGTTGAACTAAAAGAGTACCCCTTCAAGAAAAATATGTGGGTGGATGCCATTCTCGCATTTGACCTTAAAGGTCATATTCAAGGTCATAAAGGTCAAATATCATTGTTTGAGAAAAAAATACGAATTTAACTTGTGTATATACTTAGATAAAATGTATGTTCATCGCATCACTTATTAAAAGCATATTAACAATAAAAAAGAAATATTATTTTTGTATTGGTTTATAGAAAAAATATAAATAAAAAGCTCATTTTCTCGAAATATTATTTTTTCTGATATTTTTTCTGATTTCTTTGCACAACCCCTTATTAAACAAGTTTTGTATTTCCAACAATTAATAACTGCATATATTGAAATCATTCTTACAACGTAATTACTATTTGACGAGGACATAATCCACACTGTATCATAAAGTGTTGCAATATATGTGGAGAAAGCCATTCTTCTAGTTGCAGAGGGCGCGGTAAGGGTAGGGGCCAAGGCAGGAACGCTTCCGTAAGGGTTTCTAAGAGTTCCCGACTCTTCTTTGCTCATGTCTCCACTCCCCCTGACCTTAAACGTCTCAGATTCGCTAGTAGATGCTTGTTTAGACTCTGGGAAGATTAAGATTTTCCCAGATCGGATCCTTAGATCGGAGGGTGTCTTGCTCAGTTTCTTCCTCGGTAGATACATATTACAGAGGACAGTTGGGCTTTGTCAGCAGTTTCGGAGGGCATACATATCCCTCTCAAAAGTGTTCCTCCTTTGGCTATAGCGCCTCTTTAGAGGAGGAAAGAGCTCCGGAAACGGAGATCATGACATTGCTCCTGAAGGGGCTATGGAGGAGCTTTCAATGTCACTTTGGACTACAAGCTTTTTCTCCCAAATGTTTCTGGTCAAGAAATGTTCCGTTGTCTAGATGCCATTTATCGACCTCAGTTTAATTCAATCAGAATGTTATGTCCCCACATTTCAAGACCGTGACACCACGAAGCATAATTGCGTCCATGCATACTTGAATGTGGGCAACCTCAGTAGATCTGAAGGATGTCTATTTCCACGTCCCCCTCAGGAAATCGGCAAAGAAGTGCCTTCGGTTTACCTTCCATCAGAAGGTATTCCGGTTTCGGGCCAAGCCCTTCGGTCTCACGAAAACACTTTTCAGTTTTACCAAATTGCTACATGTAGTTGTGATGTATCTGCGTTCTCTCAGGGTAGATGTTCACATCTACTTCGACCACTACATCATGCTTCATTTGAACATGAGGGTGCTATGAGAGAACACCAGAGCGGTTCTGAAGGTTTTGCTGATGTTGGGATTAATCCCTTTCAGTGAGAAAGCAAAGACTCATCCATCTTAGGACTTCTTCTTTCTAGGCTTTTATTCGGACTTAGGCCGTTTCATGCATCCTTCGCTAAAATTCGAGGGAACTTGTGTTTCTTCCGATCAACCTAGAAAAAGTGAAGGTTGGTTGTTTTCTGTGCCTTCTGAGGTTCTTGAACTCTTTGGCAGATGTTATTCCATTGGGGCGCCTTTATATCAGGCCCCTTCAGTTATATCTTCTCCCCCGTTGGTCATGCGCCTCCAAACAGTGGTATGCCTGAATTTCTTTACTCTAATCGGTAAAGAATTTTGCAATGTGGTGGAACCAGTGATCTAGCAGGAGTTTCTCTAGTAAGTTATCTTCTACATTGACCCCTTTTACAAATGCTTAGCTGAAAGGTTGGGGTGCTTACCTCAACGGTTAGTCTCTTTCAGGCATTTGGTCAGGCAACCAACTCTGGAGCACATCAATGTTATCGAGATGAGGGCCATTGTGTTTGCTCTAGAGGGAGTTTGTCTCTATCTGCAGGGTCGGGTGGTCTGTCCTGTTACACACAATTCTGCATTCGTGGCTTATTTGGATATTCAGGGGGGTACACAGTCTCACATTCTGTGTGCCCTGGCCTCGAATGTCCTTCTGCTCAGCAAGGAATTTGGTCTAACTCTTTCGCTAAAACACCTTCTAGGTCATCTGAATCTCTTAGCCGGCACCCTGTCCAGATCTCATAAACCAGTCCTCTCATAAAGGACTCTGAAAGCCTTATTCTTTGAGACAATCTGCAGGGATTTCGACATGCCCCATATGGACCTGTTCGCCACGGCTTTCAATTACCGGCTTTGAACTTACGTGTCTCTGGTTCTAGACAAGAAGGCTTGGACAGTGGAAGCTATCTCTCTCTCAGACATGAGACAACTTGATGAATTATGCCTTGCCCCCGTTCAACCTTGTGGGTATGGTGCTTCAGAATTGCAAGGGACAGCCCAAATAAACAAAAAAAAAAAAAAAAAAAAAAAACAATCTTCTGAATGCCCCAGCCTGATTGCGGCAACCGTGGTTTCCAAAGTCTTATGGTCGGCACTCCTCTGACAATCCCTCTTCAATGGGATTTGCTCAGTCAGCCTCAGTCCAGGTCTTACCATCCTCAGCCAGAGATCAGCCACCTTCACACTTGGATGCTATATCAGCGGGCTTGTCTGAGTGAGGCTTTTCTGAAGACGTTGGCCGCGTGGAGGCCTCCTTACACAAAATGTTTATAGAGCCTTGTTTTATTTTATTTATTTATTTTTTTTATTTTTGGTGTGTATTTTTTAATGATAATACATTGCTGATGTTCATTTGATATTTGTGTTCTTTAAGTTCACTTTTACTGTTGTAAGGCGCTTCAATATATGGCGGACATGTCATATCAAAACATATAGAAAAGTGTTACGTTTACGCCAACAGGTGCATGTTTAGTATTATGTTTGTACATCTTGCAGCAATAAATAATTTATCAACATTGAAGTGAAAATTATTATACATATGTTGATAATTGATATTGATATCAAAAACCTTGATTTTTTTGTTTGTTTTACCCTAGGGGCCTATAATTAGACCAAAATACAGTTTACAATGTGTCATATTATGAAGAAATGTTACCTCTGACAAATAATTATAAATGTTGAAGAATAAAATAGTTTACCAATCTTTTTTCGTAACTATAGTCGATTGTGACAAATCTACCAAATAGATTAAGGAGAAAACTGCATTTTAAAATGACAATATGCTATATACATTTTCAGAATTTTACCACGATTTTATTTGATTTTATAACAACTACTTAAGTGATTTCATTTTTGTTAAGTTATTATGAAAGATATTGCGTTTCCCTAACTTTTTGTTGGTTGAAAATATTTTTGTAAAAATACATCTTTTTGAAATTGGCTGGTCTACTATTAGATTCCGTCGTCTTTTTGTTATGACGATAATTAGCGGGTCGAAAAGACGATGTTTATCGTTATTTCGCTGCAACAAGGCGAAATAACGAGATGGCACAAATCAGCCACCATACTTTGAAGATTTTAAAATATTGCAGAAAGATCTTCAGCTATTAGCTGAGTGGGAAATTAATCAGGTCCGACTGCCTTTGTACGACGACAGACGATGAAAATGTACTGTTTCAGCTCATTCTATTTGCAAGTTTCTTTTTGTTATCGTAGATAGTCATAACTATTTAAATACTTGTTTTAATTACAGCTAGTTACGCTGGTGCAATCGTTGGCTTCCCTGTAGCGGGACTAATTACTCATTATATAGGTTGGCAGTACGTGTTTTACGTGTGCGGTAAGTAACGGGTATACATTTTGTATTGTTTTCTCATCCAGGAAGGCTTTGTGAACAACGTCAACGGTTGCAGTTTTATTTTAACGTCACATATTTTATCTGCTCCATACTTTTATTTTTATCCAATACATGTACCATTGACCAAATTAACAACGCCTTGCAGAATTGTTATGAAAGACCTGTTTTAGTCAATACAACAAGATTTATATCATTGACCATATTAGGTGATCGTTCTAAAGTTTTGACTACATTTATAGTAATTTCGGAAATAAAAAAACAAGACAAAGCATTGACTATAACTTTTCCTACCTTTGTTGTCTGCATTTTGGGTAAACCTTAAATTTAAAGTGGCATACACACTCCGGTACGATGAAACTAAAACGAAACATTTATTATAGCGCTATAATAAGATGATCTGTCATAAAATGGATGTTTTTGATGTTTATGTAACTTTAAGAAGTTGAAATTTGATATGAGACCAAACCTCTGCGGGTTGAAGTAGAACGGTTGAAAACCCGACGTGTGTGTTGGCGTTTTCCTTTGTCGTATTTTTCACTACTTGTATGAGCATACTTCGGACATACTTCGGGGTTATACCAATTTAGAAATACTTGAAAGAGTACATCTTAAGTTTTGTAAATTATTATTAAAGTTCAAAACGTCAACGACAAACTTTATGGTATATGGTGAACCCCCTCTCGATTAATGTAAAAGAAAGTATAGTGTCGTTTGTGCGAAGAGTTATTGTTGGTAAAAATACAAAAATTCCTTTCTTATTATACAATCTATTATATAATAAATCGCAATTTGAACATAATTTTCTATGGATGAATAATATAAAAACTATATTGGATAAATGTGGCCTTTCAAACATTTGGGTAATGCAAAATTTTGTTAATATTCGTTGGTTAAAGACAAAAGTGAGACAAATACTTATTGATCAGTTTAAACAGGAATGGACAGAATCCGTAAATAATTCCCCAAAAGCATTAAACTATAGAATCTACAAACGTGAACTGATTTTCGAAAAATATTTAGAACAACTCAACGATAAAAATAAATTTCTTATGTGCCAATT
>JAUMGZ010237375.1:0-10786 GCA_032359645.1 Pododesmus macrochisma | reverse complement strand
TGGTGACTTTTTGATGAAGCTATTGTTTGTTTGTCAATAGCGTTTGTTCTGTTGATCCTATTTCTTCTTGTTTTATGATCCCTTACGTATATCAAACATCAGGTGTGCTCTTGAAAGTGAAACTGTTCTATGTAACATACGTGTTTCTGTTTATGTTCCAGGTAAAATATGCTGCGATTTCAAGTGTAAAAGAAAATGCGGTAAGTAATACAGTGTAAAATAATATTCACAAGAAATCTTTAATACGTATACCACTTACAGAAGGACACCATAAGTCAAAATATTTCTGTCTTATTCCATTGCTTCTGGTTGACACGTTTTTTCAAGTTTTATAAAAAATTTGGGCCAAACAATTTGTTCTTTTTTATTACTTGTTTCTGTTTTTATCAGTTTGTCCAACGAAGCCTACGAGACCAAGGAACTGCAAGAAAAACTACTGTCAGAGAAACACGTGCAAGAATCTTGGTGACAAAGTAAAATGCGTGTAAGTGTTTATGATGATCAACAATCTCTGTTTCCTTTATCTAACAAGAACATGTACTAAATTTAACGCAATATATAATGTATAACAACAAATAAAAGCAAGAAAATATAATGTGAGCCTCACACTTAGTGTAAGTCCTGAACCTAGTCTATACTTAACATATTTATAGTCTCACGCTTAAGGAGACCGAATCTAGTTCGAGTTTTCGTTCATTGCGCAGTTTACTGCGCAGCACTGTTTGTCAGATGTCGTACACATATAAAGTCACGATTGAACTAAAATTTTGATAGAATACGGAAATAATGAATAGGATATTATATATAAACACGTGGTTTGTAATTTTTTTAAAAACCAATGCCACTAGAAAATGTAAACATTGAATTTGAGATCGGTCATAAGGCGTTTCACAAAATGGTATTTTTAGCTCATTTACCTTTGAGACGGACCATCATCACTATTTGCCCGTTGACCCCCTTTTTTCATTGCTGATAAGAAAGATAAGTTCATGAAGAACCTCATATACAAATATGGTCAAAAGTTGTTTCCGGATTTTTTTTTTATATTTGTTTAAGAGTTAAAGTTTGCCAATTCTGTGTTATTTCCCATTGATCTCTAATATGTAAAATCAAATATTATTTTGAAACAGTCCCCATGTTTCACCAGTCCTGGTGACCTGCCTTTTTATGTGCTTAAAATAAAGATAATGTGTCTCTTAACATTGTCTGTTAAGGGAATGCCATTCTCTATTGCAGATTTCTGGCAATCAAATTAGATTTGGCCTCCTTAATAAAGAGTGCAAGTCTCATACTTGACAAGCAGAGTAATTCCTATACCAAATAAGAAGTTTCCCGCTTAATAGTTGGTGCAAGGCACATACATAAACACTTTAACACTTAACAAAATATGAATATACCCAGCACTGAGTAAATAGTACAAGTTGCATACTTAATTAACAACTAAACTGGGAACAATAGAGCAAGTCTGCACATGGCATGTCTCATGTTAACCAACACAGTAAATTGGACAGAATGTGCTATTGTAATCACATCGAGGGCTATCAATTATATTCCAGCAGAAAATGTTTCTTTTCTTATATAATACTGTGACTTGTAGTTGCAAACATGTTAAATTAGTCTATAATAGAGTTACTTATCGTTAATCCCTTTTTCTGTCTTATAGTTGATATCGTCCTGTGTTTATTTCAGACCCAATCCTTGTAACCGGTGCGATGGAGCTTTCTTCATGAAGAAAAAGGACGTTACCGACCTATGTTTCCCACGACCATACTAAACGATTTACAGGCAGCATCAATTTAACGGCAGGGATCCACGTGTCAGCATCTTCACGTGGACATTAGTAGTACCATCATGGGACATAGTAGTATCCTCTAACGGGCATTAGTAGTACCATCGCGAGGATATCAGTTGTACTCTTATGGGAATATTAGTAGTACCCTCACAAGACATACGTAGTTCATCTTAACGCAAATGCATATAATCGATTGTAATACCTAGTAAAACAGTGTTTGTGGTTTGTTAATTATCTGTTCATTACATTTTTTCGGTCATGTTCATATTGCAAATAATTTATACAAACTCGAGAATTGACGCAAAACAAAAGTTTTCCAGGCATTTTATTTAGGCTTTTCATTTTCTCCTTCGAGTCCGCTGACGGTTGATTCGGAGCTTGGCTTTAGGTAAAGAGCGTGGGCCTCTCACCCAGTGAGTTAGTTTTGTGTCATTTTTAAATGCCCGTCTCGATTTGCCAGTTCATTCTGGTGATGAATGTTTAATAAGGCTAATGTTTGTTTGTCAATTACCATTGTGCTGTTGATACTTTTTCTTCTTATTGTGCATGTATATTTTTAAATGTATGTCAATAATAAATTAAACGTCTTGTCTCATGCAGGGAGTGGAAATGTTGAGGACTCATTAACAGGTTTAACCCCACCGTCTGTTTTTGTGCTGGTCGACCGTCCTAAGTCGGTCCGCATGGGTTACTAGTCTTGAGGATTGTTGTGATATCAATTTATTTCCTTTCATTCTGGTACTGAATTATTTGATGCTGCTATTGTTGGTTCGCTAATGTCTCTCGTTCTGTTGATTCCACTCATCCTGTTGTTTTAATTGATGTCTTCATATTATTCTGTATCTTCATTGATTCAAGTAGGAATCGATCGAAAGTATGGAGTACGGAAGCGTATACGGGCAACTACAAATTCATATAAGTGTGTAATGTATAAATATATTATCCGGTTATACAGGGTTATATCTCTCCATCTCGACATAAATATGTCGACATTGTTTAGATTATGTACACAAACTCGCATTATTGTAATACAACTTAGAGACATAAATATACATATATAAATCAAATGTAAATCGACATATGGGGGCCGCGGTGGCCTAGTGGTTAAAGTTGCCGATTTGTAATCATAACAGCCGTTCACCTCCTAGGTTCGATTCCCGTCTGGGGCGGCCTAATGTAAAAAGTTGCCAGTGACTCCGGGTACTCGGGTTTCCATCACCAGTAAAACTGGCACGTCCGTAAATGACCTTAGCTGTTGATCGGACAATCAGCCCTAGACACAAACTAAATCGACATACGATATATTAGTTGTACTCGATTTCCGTCATATCTTGACTTATACTATTTTTTGAACATGATATTTCCATTCTTCTCGATTTAAGTATATTGACATAGTATGCTGTAACACAGTGATAAATCTAAATACAGTGAAACCTGTCCATAGAGACCGCACAAGAGACCAGAAAAAACGGTCTTTATATGGAGGTGGTCTTTATATACAAGTAAAAATAAGCGTAATTAGACTTCAAGGCACTTGATTTTAATGGTCTTTATGTACACATGGTCTCTTTATAGAAGTGGTCGCTAGAGCATGTCGCACTGTTTACACATTTATAATTTATATCAATCCTTATAGAAGTGGTCGCCAGAGCAGGTCGCATTGTATCTCGATAAAATGTAAGTGACATACGAGATAAAAGTTGTGCTCCTATTTGGCCATGTTGATTTCAGTCATTAAAACTTGATAATTTGTCTTTTAACTATGTTTTCGTAATGTTCTTTCAAATATCCCTTTTCACCGTTTATCAACATTATTCAATACAGACATTGTCGTACAGCGACCGTCATTCTGAGTTCGTAATTAACCGGGAACTGTTGGAACTGGAGAGATATTTTTGAGATCGAAAAAGCTTTGTCATTCTGTAAACTTTTATTGGGAGTTTGATTGTTTGTGTTAAGGGCTTATTGTCCGATCAACAGCTAAGGTCATTTACGGACGTGCCAGTTTTACTGGTGGAGGAAACCGGAGTACCCGGAGTAAACCACCGACCTACGGCAGGTCACTGGCAACTTTCTCACACTAGTACGCCCCGGACGGGGATCGAACTAGGAGGTTAAAGGCTTATGATTACAAGTCGGCGACTTTAACCACTAGACCACCGCGGCCCCCTTTTTTTGGGAGACAATAGTCAATACTTTACCAGTACATGTAATGAAGCATACTTCTGTTACCACAAACGTGTACATTTTAACTTTGAAAGACTTCGATCACGTCGATCTTATCTGAGGTATAGTCATTAACATATTTGCATATCGTACGGCTGTTAAAATAAATATTTACGTTTCTGTTATGTTCGAAACTAATAAAAAATCTTATCTTTAACCAGCAAATCAAAACATGGAAACAAAATTCAGGAATCAATTTATCGGGAAAGTAGAAAAGCTTTACTGCTGGAATAATAAATGTTCCATTACAACAGCATGGTCAATAATTAAGTGATTAAGCATTTCATTTTTATATAATTACAAAGTGTACTTACATAAAACCATTCCCATGCTTATTAGACAATCCCCCCTACTGGATACGTCAATAATATGTCGATTTTATTCCTAGTCGGAATCTGCCGAGGTCAGACTAATGTGCACCCAAGTAGCACTGGAAACAATCTAACATAGATTGATTGTTTGTTTACTTTGAGCTTAACGTCCCCGCTTCAAGAGTACTGTATTTCACTGATATTTTGACACAATGAACAACGGAGAAAACCACACAATAAGACGGAAAGAGAAACGGTGACAGGAACGGGAACACAATTTGTTTGTTTGTTTAATTAGGCCAAAACTTGTGAATTTTTCTTATGGTGACACTTGACTCTTGCTCCTTTTTTAATTGGTGGATTAGGTTACTATACACCGGATTGACACGGAGGCATCGCGGCGGGTCGCACATGTTTAGCCGGAAACGCTTACCATATCGCGAGCACCTGGTTTCGCTTCTAGGTTTTAATAGAAGTTCGTGATGTTTCAATTTTAAGTAAAAATTATCTAACTTTGTTTGCTTGTTTGTTGTTGCTTACCGGTGCAATGTTGCCTCCAGTTTTATTCTAATCACAGCGCAAAAGAGACAAATAAGTCAGATCCTGGGTCCGCCACTGAGCACATGGGTGATATATTTAGAACGTCATCGTGATCATGAAAATATTTTCCAAGAGTGATATCAAGATTGTATTGACCTCTCCAAGGAATGCGGTTGTGTTTGTTGTATTGGGGTTTTACCTCCCTTTAACTCTCATGCAGGTTATACCGGGACGGTGTTAGCGTTAGCAGTGCGCACGTTTTGCGACTTTATAGTAATGTCTCACTGAAATATCACGCCGCAGATGGTTAGGCGGTTTTTGTAACAAAACATGACGTTTATAGACTATACCGAAGTTTAGTCGAGTCTGCATTTCAATTGGTCAATACACAGCAGTAAAGAAAAATATTCAAATGTGAGATACCTAAAATCAGAATATGCATTTTAAGTTCAATTTGAATATAAACGTTTTGTAACCTTATTGTGTACATAGAAGAAGAAGAAGAAGAAGAAGAAGAAGAAAACCAATTTCGACTGTTTCCCGCCCACGTTAGCCAGTCTTTGGGTTCACGTTACGAAAACTACCCGTCAACTATTGGCCGCTACCTTGGCAACGGATACAAATAGCTCCGCGGTTAATAGTTCACCAGGCTTGTCCCAACAACTCGGGACATATTGTTGCCTATTGTCAGAGGAAACAAGGAATTATTTTAAGATATCACTGCATTAAAACACATGAACATCGCTTGTAATGCATTGAAAATTATAACTTCGTCAATCAAGAATAGTATTCTGATGTAACACAGTAAAATGTATGCATACGCTGTGTGTCTATCTACGTTTGTGTATGCTATGTACGTTTGCATTAAAATGGACTAGTCAAGATATAGGTAATAATATCACGAAACTGGCTGTATATTTGATCTGAAATAACTGATAATTGCAGAAACGCCAACACTGAGGTCTATTTCATAGTGTTCTGTTTTCCATATATTTTTGTTGGGAAGCCGTAGCTAGTATGGATATTGTAATACCATTACGGATACTGGTGGTTGTAGTATTACCGTTAACAACAATGTGTAAATGTAAGTATAATGTTATCATCGCTGTTGCTCTTTTATTTTATGAAATAATAATTTATACAAGAATTTAATCAAATTGAAATTTGTGATGTTTTCTTTTGTAATTTTAATAATTGTGTTGTTGTTGTTGTTGTTGTTGTTGTTGTTGTCGTCGTCGTCGTCGTCGTCGTCGTCGTCGTCGTTGTTTCTATGCACGTCCCCTTTTTATTTGCCCATGAACTTTTGTCTTTCGAATATCGTCTTGGTTTTTCGTATTAACTGTTATATAATCATGCACACTTTTACTCGTTACGTTTTATAAGTTTCATGAATTTTAACATTTGAACTTGAAACTACATTAGACTATCAATACTGAAGATTGTTAAAGCGTGAAGAGAAAGCAGATGTTTTCTTATTGAACTTTGTTTACATCTAAACTAAGTATTTCGGGTCATATCAGGATTGTATGCCAATTTGTTTGTTTTTGTTTTTTCTGTACTATACACAGCCAATTGTGCCTGAAGCAAAGTTGGTGCGAAAAGATTTTTCGTACTTAATTCGTACCAAGTTAATGCTTAAATAGTAAAATATCAACTCTGCAATAAAAAATGATGCGAAACTAACTTCGCACCAAAATGATATACAAATGTCGCACCAAATGTGGCTTTGCACCATAACGTATTGCTAAGTTTATGTGATTTTGGTACGAGCTTCGCTATAAATTTTCCGACATCAAATTTTGAATACATAATGAGAATATAATACGAAATTAATGCGAAGGGGATGTTTTATGCGGATTTTGCGAATAAACTCACTTCACACAAACATTTTGCATCAACTTCGCATCAGGCACAATCGGCTGTGTATTTCTGTACATGAAGGAGGGTCGTTCCAAAAGCAGCTTTATCAGCAAATCTGCTTTATATTTACAAGAAAATCTTTACCGTACCTTGGAATTAGAATCCCTGGAAACTGGTTCGGCAGTGAACCGATGTATATCTTTGTCTAGCCGACAGTTTGATTTGGGTGAACATATAAATATAAGCTTCAGCCAAAAAGGCTTTCAAAGTCCTAAGATGGAGGACAAATATATTAATGCTAGCTTACTTTACATCTTTTTTAATAGAATGATGTGATGTGTGCTTTTGAGTTTAGTGTTTTTAACAGAACCGCGTGATGTGTCATTTTGAAGTGTCAATCGGTGCTCGCATTTCCTACCTTTTTCGTAACTGATAACTTTTTTTTGCACAAAAAAGGTCAGAGGCGAAACGTTTGCTTGGGTGCTTATACTAAAGACCTAGCTATTAATAAGACGGCGGAAGCAAGCTCTGTATTTTCTTTGTCAACCTTACCTCACAACAGAACCTTCCGAGCAGGAACTTGTTTCCACAGTCAAGAAGAGATGGCACCTTGGTGGCAGGTGGACTTAGAAGCGAACTACCTCATAAAAAGCGTGTTTATTAAAAACTCTCATTCACATCGTAAGTACAAGTAATAATTGCTGTGTTCGACGTGTTATAACTTCTGGTAGAATTGCACAATATGTATTATGTGCCGTTACTTTTACTCTGATAATTCTATTTGGTGTATGTTGACGTTTTCTTTGCTCGGGCGGGTTCCTTTATTTCAAGTACATTTTTTCTTCACTGCGTAAAAATATAGGTTCCGGAACGAGCTAGGATGGGATATCGGTTTTTATCTCACTAAAGTTAGTTAATTTTTCAGATTTTACAAAGAACCGAGGCTTGCCGGGAATTTTTTAAAATCTGAAAATTAACTAACGAGAGTGAGATTAAAACCCGATATTCCATCCTAACGAGTTAAGGTGCCGTTTTCTCCTACGATTTTCTGTCAGTACAAATGTCGCTTGTTGACATTTTGAATCACCCGTGGCGAACGACGTTTGCGTATGAATACGAGACAAATAGTTATCACGAATTATGAATAAAAAGTAGTCGTTTTGATCGCTAGGTTAATAAATATAAATTCAATAATTAAAATTATTAAGACAATACGCAAATATATCCGTTTAAAGAATGAACTATATCAGGACGGCGTAAATCATTCGTGTGAGAGGTCACGGTATTGTGACGTCATTTCTATTCAGGTTTCAGCCAATAAGAACGGCGCTAGGTGTTATCTTACATGTGGGATAAATTTATAAGACCCACCTCTCCAGAGTGACGTAACCTATATGTATCGAAGGAGAAATAAAAATACGCTACCAATAAATAATATATCTAAAAGAGACTAAAATCAATTCTTTGTGTGAGCGGACCTCGTTAAAGATCCAAGGTCTAGCTACAAATCAACCGTTATCGGCGTACAGTGAAGAACAAATTAATAGACACGACCCTGATAAACAAACGCTAAGGAGTGTTACTGTGTGAGAGTACACTGTTATGATGTTTGGGACAAAAACCACACTCCAACAAAGTGTCCCTGGCCACATATTCAGTGAGCGCGCAGTCAAGATGGGTACATTCAATGTATTCCTTTAAACAGCGGTGTCGGACAAAATAACTGTCCTGGTTATATATCCTCCTGCCATTTTCGTATACAGCACAAAACGCAAGAATAAAAACCGAGGTTACAAAAGACATAAGATATCACAGAAAAACCAATAATCTCTTAAATTAATTGGACAAAGACACGACACGCGGTCATGAAATTAAGCTATACGTGTCCGTAGCCTGCGGGGGCCTCCAAAACTTTTGCTCTTTTTCTTATTTTCAATGACAAAATTCAGAGCAAATATTTGTGTGATGCAAAAAGAACTTGTTTTACAACTGCATGGCCGTAGCTAATCACTTTTGTGATGTAGAGAGGATTTTTAAAAACAAAAATCATCCCAGAATTTTGCCAATTTTCTTATTTTTAATGAAAAAATACCAAGTAAATATATGTGCTGCAGACAAAGGTAGATTTTATAGGTCCCCCTCCCTAGCGGTTTTGTCCCAGGCTACGGCCCTGTGCTATATTAAGTTTATATCAATAAGTTAAAAATTTATACAAACTAGGCTCAAATTCTCATCAGCGCACAACAGAGATTCTAGACAATAGAAACATTCTTAATCTTAATCAAACAACAGTTATGACTTCGACAAAAACGTCCATGTTAGTTATACGCCATGTTTGATAATTACACTGGTTCTCTCCCTTTGTTACCCCTCTCCGCCAGAGAGAGAGATTGAGAGAGAGCAGCGTAAAAAAAGGGAGAAAACCAGTCTAGTTTGATTATATTAAGTGATTTTCATTCCCTGTTTCAGCTGAGAGGCTTGAAGATGTAAGAATAGATGTCCGTCTCAACAGAAAGCACAACGAGTCACAGCCAAACAGCACGTTATGTACTCACGTACCCAAAAACGTTACCAAACCAGCCGAGACACAGCAGTTTAACTGTACTGACACAATACTTGGGAGGTACGTCAGATTAACTGCCGAGTCATTCCATCCGAATCAGACGACGTCGCTAGTCATGTGTATGGTACAAGTTGAAGGTAAGTTATTATGACATAGCAGTAGTTGTTTTATAACATGCCAGTAGATGGTATCACAGTTGCATAGACCAAGCCTTCTTCCTGTATAATTCTTCTTCCTACCAGCGCGGTGGCCCAGTGGTTAGGGTACTCGCTTTGTGCTGGTAGACTGGTGCTAGAATCCACGGTCGCGGGATCGAATCCCGGTCGGGTCAAAAATGACTTTAAAAAAGGCAATCTCCTTGCTCTTTGCGAACCGCCCATCATTACTTTGTAGGGAGGAGGACTAGTTGCTCGGTCTAAAGATAATGTGATCGAGTGAAGTATCATGTCAATGTGTCTGCAGCGTGATATTTCAGTGAAGCAGCACTGTAAAGTCCCCATAAGTGCGCACTATCACAAGCAGACACCGTCTCGGTATGACCTATACATGAGTTAAAGGGATGCTAAATCCCAATAAACAAAGAAACAAACGAACAAGACTTTAAGCTTTTATTTACCAATAAAACAAACACACAATGCCAAAGGATCAAAGAAAATTTTGACTTTTGGGAAGGATTGAAGGTTCTTCAAAACAAATATGGTTTCGCTTTTGAAAATTGCATCCGTACATCAAGAGAGCAAAACATCACGACATTTTGCAATACCATAATAAAACGAAAAAGTTATAGGCCCTTTTAATGAAATTAACGATTTAAAGATTGTCGTTTTTGAACTGTATTAATAAAATAACGGTCATCAATCAAATTGATTGTTCAGTGCTCATCACAAAACAGCTTCATGTTTACTTTGTTTTATTTCAGGATGTCGACCTAGCTGTTGTAGTTGCTATTCTCATCATACACATTCCAATAACACACCCGTGTCTGATGAATACTTCAACCGTATCAAGCAGGAAATCACTGTAAACCGGAAACAGATGAGCCAGTACAAGCGGAAGTTTATTAGTATCCATGACAACAGAGTTTCAGCGCGTGCGATTGGTTATGTGGGTATTTTCCTGTTAGTAGCTTTTGGCTGCATTATTGTTTTATTTGATGTTACAAGGTTTATCATATTCATTGGACTCTGTACTGACACAACGTCTCATCAACCCGTGAAGAGGAAGAAGAAAGGGTCCAGCAAAAACAAACGGTATAAACACTGTAGCATCGACGAAGATATGTGAACTAATGACAACAGACAAATTGAGAAAACATATAAAGTCAAACCTGTCTATAAAGACCACCCTAGAGAGATCAGAAAAAGTTTTCTCTATATGGAGGTGGTCTTATTGTAGAGGTAAAAAAGTGTAATGAGACTTCAAGGGACCTGATTTTAGTGGTCTTTATGTACAGATGGTCTCTTTACAGAGGTGGTCGCTAGAGCAGGTTGCACT
>JAUMGZ010237364.1:0-10787 GCA_032359645.1 Pododesmus macrochisma | reverse complement strand
TGCTACACATGTGCCACCCGCCGCGATGCCTCCGTGTCATTCCGGTGTATGGTAACCTTATCCACCAATTAAAAAGGTAATAAATGACTATCTCCCTTTTTGAAGAACGGTGTGACATAAGCATGGCGTTTATCAGTTGGTAGCTTTTCTTCGTCGACCGAGCATTGAAAATGCGTTGTAGCGCTGGGGATAACTGTTTGGCGCAACTATTCAGGCTGCATGCGTATGATAAACTTATCGGATCCTTTAGTCTTAGCAGTGCTAATACATTTTTAAGTAACTTTTCAACACCGTCAGTTGTGACGACGAGGCTGGAGATGATATCGATGTATTATTAGGTCACATTGGGCAGTTCCTGTGGTGTGAAAACTGTCTGAAACTGTTGGTCAAGAAGCTGGGTTTTCCCCTTCTTGTCATTGATGAGTTTTCTCATTTCCCTCAGAGGAGCTACACACACTGGACCCTATTGCCTAAACTTGACGTATTTTCAAAAAAGAAAGGCTTATTTTGTGTTAACATCGTGTCCCTTCTATTATTTACATGTTGGATCTCGGCAATATTGATGACCTTCGTACATTAACTTTGATAGGTACTGCATTTACTCCTCAGCCCGGGTTTCTTGGCGTGGCTGTATAATCTGGCCTTTCGTCCTGAGATTGACTTATTCACGTTGAATATTATTCATGGGGCTTTCTTGGACGTGATGCTACTGACACAATCTCTAAAAATACCACAAAGAGTTTAGACATCTTTTTCCTGAGGCATGTTGATGGCGTCTTCCGAAAGCTTATTAGCATCCATTGAGATGTCTGGACAGTTTTCTTTTGAGAAGACATGCGAAGTTTCTGACGTACAAACTGAGGCGGGATAACAGTGTTTGTTACACCATTGTGATGGTCACTGATCTCTGGAATTAATTTTGCTGTTTTAATAAGCGAGGGGATGTTGGTGAGCACGGACTTCAGCATGCTGCTTTTTCTAGTTGGTTGGCCATGGACTTGTGTAATCTCCTGATCCACGGAGAGGTCAATAAGGCTATGTTGAACCTCACTGTCCGCTGTACCTCTCTGCACTGTCATGTTATCACAAAATCAATGTCCGGGCAGTTGAAATATCCGGCAATGGCAATATGCTTGTCCTTCGCAGTGTTCGATAGATATAATAGAGAGATGCTGTGTATGTTGATGTCGTCAATGTTTCGTTGGAGCATGTAGAAAGAACCCTGGCATATTTCCTTTTCCCCTTGCACCCTCACTTTGGACCAGACAATTCATAGTCTGCTGTTAGTTCCGGTAGTGAGTCAAAAGCTATAAAGCTCGGATCTTGGGCTTTGAACACATCATCTCCTAAGCCAGAAGATCTATCGTTTCTACGGTATTCTGAGCGAAACCAGAATACCTCACAGGTCTTAATCGCGGTTTTGGTCTGTGAAGAGTCCTTTTTCTCTCGATATACGAGCCCAAGTGTAAAAAGGGATAAAAACAAGATGAGTGGAATCACCAGAACGAAAAACAGTGGCAAACCAACAATAGCCGCGTCAAACAATTCAGCATCAGAATAAAATGGAATTAAAATGACGTCACAACAATCCTCAAGACTATCCATACGGACAGACTTAGGACGATCACCCAACACGAACGTCCAACTGAATGAAATAGGCCTATAAGTACATTTTTGCATTTGAATACTTTTGACCATGCATGGCTTTAACAAACTTAGTTCAACATGCCTTAAAGTTACCACATACCAAAGTATTAAACGCTACGCCCTCTTTTTAATAAGATTTTTGAAATGTTACCCTAAGTGGCGCCCCTAAGGATGTCTTCAACCAAGTTTAGATGAAATCTTTCCATTAGCTTTGGACAAGAAGTCGAAAATGTGAAAAGTTAACATGATTGCTAAACATATAGTGTTAAACTTTGGCCCAAAAACGTGTAACCTATTTTTGACCTCAGGGTCACGCCTTGAAAAAAAAATTGGGTTCGCCATGCCCAAATTTTGAGTACATACAAAAGCATAAAGCTCTCGACCTTCTAGTAAACTTATAGTATATATATAGAATACTTTTGAAATTTTGTCAAATTGTCCCAATTTGGTCCCCAAAAGTGGCACCACCTTGAGGCCCAATCATTTGAACATACTTGAACCCCCCCCCCCCCTTTCCCCAGGGATGCTTCCTATCAAGTTTTGGTGAAATGATTCCAGTAATGTTAGACAAATAGTCGAAAATGTGAAAAGTTAATAAATTTGTTAAAGCGTTGAACTTTGAACCAAAAACCCCGGCCACATTTTAAGATTTCATTAATACACTTCATATGGCACTTTCAATCATCTCAACGACCAACCGCTCAGGTTGTCAATAAAATATCTGAACGAGTAACACGTAAAGTAACTTGGAGATAAATTTAAATTGTTTTGTTTAGAATTGATAGGTATTTGGCTTGTCAATATCTATAAGCATTGAGAGTGTGACAGCCGCTGTAAGTTGACACTGGACATCATTTTGTTCTTCTTCCATTGAATTGAGCCTTTACTGTTTTATTTGTTCACTCGAGTAAGGAACCAAAAGAAAAGGTACAAGGGAGATAACACTTAGTAGCACAAACTTGATTTATTGCCCGAGTTATCTCTCTTGAGACGTCTCTCTAGGGATGCTGACTCTCTCGCCACAAAATGAACAGTGGAACTACAACTTTGCAGAAGTCTTCTTACATTGTAAGAAATAAATCTCGAAGTGGTGCTTTGTGATAATTTTTATATTTGGCACACCAAAATAGTTGACATGATTATCACCAAACTTGGCAAATGTCAACTGTTGATTCAAGAACAGGGTGACAGTCAAAACGTGTGTCAACTGAACAGTAACTATGTAACGTAACTGTACTGGGACGGTACCAATTATCGCCAGTGTTTGCATGTTTTAACCGATATTTTATAAGTATAGTAGGGTAAAAGTTATAATTTTCACACTGGAAATAGGTCACCAAAAGTTCTCACTGGGGATACAGCACCTTGATTGCTTGTTTTGGGTAATACTAATTGTATAAATACAGCCCTTTCACAGGTCAGCAAAATCAATGACCTTAGTTCACGGATGGAGACCAATTATCGCCACTTTCTTTTCTGCTCTATATCTGTTTAAAAATATTGATAATAGTAGGTATTTTTTTTATATTTCATTAAATATTCAATGCATTCTTAATAACTCAAGTGAAAAAAAGAAAGTAGATCTATGTTGTTTTTGAAGTCTGAAATATTGGGTTTAAAAAACGAATTACTAATAGTTTTCACAACTGTAACGTGACTTCTACTTTCAGTTTTCACTTCAAAGAAAACACCCACATGGTTGTAAAATGTCAGAAATAACGTCATAGTAAAAAACAACGTATTTTGCGCAAAAAACTGGGGGTGGCTAGTTGGAACCTGACAATAAATGATTCCGTTCCAGTAGACTACACTTGCATCTTGCACTCACAAAAACACAAGGAAACATAATATAATTAACACAACAATAAAAACAACACGTAATATTCATGCGTTCTGACATATTGTTTAAATCTCTGTTTTGCACATTTAATACAGTCTAAAAAAATACTTGAAACTTGATGTTTTGTTAATTTCAGGGACGTGTGATTATACAGAAAGATGATTTGTCAAGACTTGCTACGGAATTATCACAATTGAAACAAAATTTGCCAAAAGTTATAAACAGTAGGCACATAGAGATTGTTGCTGAAAGTGACAGTCTTCGGGCAGGTATCAGCATTTGCTGAAGAAAATAATTCACAAATTAAAGAGAAACTTGACAGATCAATGTGTTATAACATTAATTCTTCTGTATACTCAACTGCATTATTTTAGGACCAAAAGTCCAAGGTGAATTTTACCCATAGAAATCCTGACCTGACCTTACGTCATTAACTTATCACATTTTGCACTTAATTCTCTATTTATAGCTTTGTTCAAAAGTAACTTTTATAATGGACCTCTTGAAAACATTAAATGATGACTGTACACATTCACATTCAGATTTGTTCAAATGATGTAGTATTGCCTCTATTGCAGTTTCTAGGGGTCAAAAAGAGTAAAAATTGGCAAATCTAAAGAATATTCTAATGTACTAAAAGGTCTTTTGCTTAATTAAAAAGCTTGTGTATCTATTCACCTTTGGGTTGGATAAACAAGTTTGTTTACATTATTACCTTTCATAGAATTGGAATCAGTTAAGTCTCTGAATCAGAAGTATGAGACAGAGCTTGCAAAGTGGCAGAGAAAATGTGAAGCAGCTAACAGTGAGTGTCAGAGAGAAAAACAGGTATGTTTCAAAAAGAATGTTATGATGTTTAAAAAAGAATATTATGCTTCATTTTGTTCTGTAACTCAATCTGTAGAATGACAGCAAGTATAAATTAATGACTGAATTTGATAGACAATTTGCTGTTTGTTTGGCATGCTTTTATAATTGATGCAAAATAAATGCATACTTTGTATATATTACTTGTTTACTATTCTTTAAATGACATTCAATTTAATAAGATCACGCCTATAGTGTGACAATGTGGTTGTAAATTAAACCATGGTAACAAATTAGTGGAAAAAAAACATCAACTAAGACGCTGGTAATATTGTATGTGTTTCAGGGCTTTAACCTGTGGGGGCCCCACCAACTTTCTTCTTATTACAGTGTAATTTTTCTTGATCTTCTTTTAAAGGGTCATTTTTTATCTTTAATAGGGTAGCTTTTCATGAACTGCTTGAACAGGGTAATTTAACTTTTCTTGGTCTATTTTGACAATGTAATTTTTCTTGATCTTCTTAAAAAGTGTTATTTTTCTTGATCTTTATCAATAGAGTAACCTTTCTTTATATTCTAAATTAACAGGGTAACTTGAAACTAAGAAGAGAAATTGAAGAGTTGACACAGCAGCTTCAGCAGCAGTCTGACTATTGTTCTAGTCTGGGCCTGTCATGTTGTACATTACTCTGGAGAGTATCAAGATGTGAAGAAAGCATACAATCAATACTTATGGGAGTAAGTTTACAAGTAGACTGATCTTTAAGGTTTAGGTCAAGGTCACTTGTCAATTTTATATTTTAAGCTGTTAGTACCAAGGGAAAGTGCCCTTAACTACCTACACTGGAGGGGTGGGAGGCACTTTTTCAGAGGCCCCACCACCCATCAACTATTAAAACTGATTTAATATAAGGAATGATAAGCAAATCTGGATTGAACTCCACCATCCATAATATAGGAATTCAGATGCCTCCCCCCTCCCATATGGTTAATTCTGGAACGGCCCCAAGAGAGAATGCTCTTTACTCTATAGCTGTAGTGTACACAGTCATGGCATCTTTAGTTTTTGCATTTTATTTATGAAGGATGAATCATGATTGCTTGAGATAGTTTTTTTTTTTATTGAAAAACAATTGTTAAAAATTAATTGATTTGTTACAATTGAATCTTGAAAATATATATGTAGGCTTTCTAGGTAAATGATGATATTTTGATTTTGAGATTTTTGGTTACATTAGATATATATTACAGGCGTCTTGTTCAAATTTTATCAGGGTAAGTACTCAAAATTTAGGTTAAGATTTAATGTTGGAAACACAATATTTCAGAAAATAAATTTAAAATTTCTTCATCAAAATTTGACTGTTTATCAAAAATAAAATCACAGGACACAGAATGCACTTTTTTGGTTACACATTAAAATGTTTAGGGGAGAATGTTTTGTTGCACAGTTGATGTTTTAGTAATAGAGATAGTTACATTCTTGATGGTTAAATCACTATGAAATTAAAATACATATAAAAACTAAATTTAATTCAAAAGAAATTAGTTAACAAATATATAATTCCACACATGAGGAAGAGATGCCCATCTCATTTTCAAAAATTGACATGAGCATTTATATCTATTTTGTACCCTTTTCTGCTGTTAAAACAATCAACATATGATTTATTTTGTTTTATTTCCAGACAAAAGTGGATGAGTTCCTGTCACTAGTATCTAGTACATTAGAAAGTTATGTCATGGCTTACAAAGATGACTGGCAAGACGAAAAACTAGATGAAAGTCAATTCATACTTGCTCTCTGTGGGATTGTCACAAGTATAATAGATATTATCTACTGTATCTTAGTGCAATCTAACTTTCCCAGACTCGTGAATATAACAAGAAGAAATAGTATCAACAGAACAAAGGTTACTGACAAACAAAAAGTCACCCCAGAAAGAACCAGCAAAGGGAGACAAGCATTTAAAAATGACGTCAAACCAACCAAATGGTTGAGAAGACCTCGCTCTTGACCCAAAGCCATGCTCCAAATCAAAGGCCATCAATGGACTCGAGGGGAAAATGAATTTTAAATAGACAAAACCTTGATAAATCAAAATCCTGATGGTAGTGAAGGACAAAAACTACACCCCAACAATACTATAAAATTGTCTTGCAAAAACTTCAGATGTACGCACAGTCAAAATAGGAATTTATTTACTGATTCCTTTGGACACCTGTTTTGAACAACCAAGTTATAATGATTATGAAAATTTATAAAAACCGAAAGGCATTACAATATGGAAAAAAATGTGCATTTATTTTGTCCATAGAATCTGGCAAACAAAGGCCATGAGAAAAACAGGGTCATAAGCAAATAACAAACAAAACAAAAACACAATCAAGAGAAAATAAGGACACAAACAAAACAACAGAAACATAAACAAGATCAAGAGAAAATAAGGACATGAACAAACAACAGAAACAAAAACAAGATCAAGAGAAAATAAGGAAACAAACAAACAACAGAAACATAAACAAGATCAAGAGAAAATAAGGACACAAACAAACAACAGAAACAAAAACAAGATCAAGAGAAAATAAGGAAACAAACAAACAACAAAATCAAGATAAAGAGAAAATAAAGACACAAACAAACAACAGAAACAAAACAAAATTAAGACCAAGCGAAAACAAGGACACAAACAAACAACAGAAACAAAAACAAAATCAAGACCAAGAGAAAATAAGGACACAAACAAACAACTAGAAAAAGATCAAGAGAAAACAAGGACACGAACAAAGAACAGAAACAAAACAAAAACAAGAAAGAACAGAATTACAAACAATAGATTTAACTCTACAAAAATAAAAACAAGACCAAAAACAGAACAAAAAACGTCCACAGACTTAAAATCAAAACCATTTGGAAAGTAATGATTATATAGTTTTATCAACAACGAATAATAAGAGAATGTGGTCTGAAAAAGCTTTTCTTCAAGACAAATTGTAATTTACATTAAAAAGCAAACTTTTAGCTTCAAGTTATTTTTAATCTCCAAGGAAGCCTTAAGTATTGACCTTTTCAATTTAATAGATTTGGCTTTTTAGGTCACCCGAGCCAATTTAGGCTCAAGTGACCTATTGTCGCCGTGTGTCGTCCGCCTTGCATAAACTTTTCACATTTTCAACTTCTTCTCAAGAACGGCTGGGCCAATTACAGCCAAATTTGACAGGAGGCATCCCCATGGGAAGCAGCTTCAAGTTTGCGATTAAAAAGGAGCTGGCCCACATAGGGGCCCAATAAGGGGCAAAAAGGAGTAAAATTAGACACATTTTTAAAAATCTTCTTATGAACCAATGCTCTGATTACTTTAATATTTGATATGCATGATCCTTAAGTCAATGTTTACAAAGTTTGCGAATGAAAACAAAATCTGTGCATAAACGAACCACTAGGGAGCGCTTCAGTCAACATGGGGTATTTTTCACATTTTCGTCTTTTCATGGACAGCTGGGCCAATTTCAACCAAATTTGGTGGAAAGTATCCCCATGGTTAGCTGCTTCAAGTTTGGGAATACCAAGGGGCTTACACCCATAGGGGCCCAATAAGGGGCAAAAAGGGGTAAAATTAGATTAGTTTTTAAAAAATCTTTTTCTCACAAACCAATGCTCTGATTACTTTCATATTTGATATGCATGATCCTTAAGTCAATGCTTACAAAGTTTGCGAATGAAAACAAAATCTGTGCATAAACGAACCACTAGGGGGCACTTTATTAGAAGTAGGGAATTTTTACATTTTCAACTTCTTCTCAAGAACTGCTGGGCCTATTTCAACCTAATAGTACCATAGAAGAAAGTATACCCATGGGTAGCTGCTTCAAGTTTGCGAATAAAAAGGGACTGGTCCACATAAGGGCCCCATAAGAGGACAAAAAGGGTAAAACGAGGTTAATTTTCAAAATATCTTCTCGCAAACCGATATGCTCTACTTACCTTTATATTTTATATGCATGATCCTTGAGCCAATATTTACAAAATTTGCAAACAAAACAAAAAAATCTGCATAAACGAACCATTAGGGGGCGCTTCAGTCAATATTGGGTATTTTTCACATTTTCTGAATTTCAACTTTTCTCAAGAACCGCTTGGCCTATTTCAACCAAATTTATAATCTTTATGCAGATTATAACTCATAAAAATGTTTGACTTTGATAACTCAGGTGACCGTTAAGGCCCATTGAACCTCTTGTTTGAAAATATATAAGAGTTTAAATAGTACATTGTATATTGCTAAAGCTTTAAGTTGATGTGCCTCTTGTTATTTAAAGATATTGCTGCATCTGCGTATGGTCGTGATTTTCTGATCACAAATTCTTTTGGAAGACAACTGGTGGACACCTACATCAACATACTATCAGAGGCACCTAAAGGGAAAGCTGCCAAGCTAAAAAAGTAAGTTGTATTAAGTATTAGATTCAATCATTATTTTATTGCATTGAAAGTGAAAAAAAGAAAAAGCCATATACATGTACATATATTATGCATAAAATCTATTAAATGTGTAAAAAAAAATTTGTATTAACTCATTCTTAGAGGTAAATTACAATGGGTGAGACATGTATACTCAATCTTCAGAAAGAAATTACATTTTACATTCTGCACAGAAAAAATGACTTAAAGAATGGGGCTGCACATGACATAGAGTTTTAGCATAACACAGGGAAATCAGAGTTTAACATAGGCATATATAGGAATACAAATTCAAACATCTTTTATGAATTGCAAATGTCAGAGCTTTGAAATTTCACATGAAGCAACGTAAGTTAATCCAGATGGAATCATCAGAGCTTTGAAATTTCATATGAACCACCATCGTAAGTAAATGGAGATGGAATCATAAGAGCTTTGAAATTTCATATAAAACATCGTAAGTTAATGGAGATGGAACCATTAGAGCTTTGAATGCCATATGAAACATCGTAAGTTAATGGAGATGGAACCATTAGAGCTTTGAAATTTCATATAAAACATTGTAAGTTAATGGAGATGGAATCATCAGAGCTTTGAAATTTCATATAAAACATCGTAAGTTAATCCAGATGGAATCATCAGAGCTTTGAAATTCCATATGAAGCATCCTAAGTTAATCCAGGTAGAATCATCAGAGCTTTGAAATTTCATATGAAGCATCCAATGTAAATGGAGATGGAGCAATTCCAGGGAATAAAGTCAAACTATTTATATACTTAGGTCATATTCACTGAAGCTGTGTTGAATATAATGTCATCATACAATCTAAAAAAGGTCATATTCACTGAAGCTGTGTTGAATATAATGTCATCTTACAATCTACAAAAGGTCATATTCACTGAAGCTGTGTTGAATTATAATGTCATCATACAATTTACAAAAGGTCATATTCACTGACGCTGTGTTGAATTATAATGTCATCATACAATCTACAAAAGGTCATATTCACTGAAGCTGTATTGAATATAATGTCATCATACAATCTACAAAAGGTCATAATCACTGAAGCTGTGTTGAATTATAATGTCATCATACAATCTACAAAAGGTCATATTCACTGAAGCTGTGTTGAATAAAATGTCATCATACAATCTACAAAAGGTCATATTCACTGAAGCTGTGTTGAATATAATGTCATCATACAATCTACAAAAGGTCATATTCACTGACGCCGTGTTGAATTATAATGTCATCATACAATCAACAAAAGGTTATATTCACCGATGTTGTGTTGAATTATAATGTCATCATACAATCTACAAAAGGTTATATTCACCGATGCTGTGTTGAATATAATGTCATCATACAATCTACAAAAAGTCATATTCACTGACGCTGTGTTGAATATAATGTCATCATACAATCTGCAAAAAGTCATATCCACTGACGCTGTGTTGAATATAATGTCGTCATACAATCTACAAAAGGTCATATTCACTGACGCTGTGTTGAAATATAATGTCATCATACAATCTACAAAAGGTCATATTCACTGACGCTGTGTTGAATTATAATGTCATCATTCAATCTACAAAAGGTCATATTCACTGACGCTGTGTTGAATATAATGTCATCATACAATCTACAAAAGGTTATATTCACTGACGCTGTGTTGAATTATAATGTCATCATACAATCTACAAAAGGTCATATTCACTGAAGCTGTGTTGAATGATAATGTCATCATACAATCTACAAAAGGTCATATTCACTAACGCTATGTTGAATGATAATGTCATCATACAATCTACAAAAGGTCATATTCACTAACGCTATGTTGAATTATAATGTCATCATACAATCTACAAAAGGTCATATTCACTGACGCTGTGTTGAATATAATGTCATTATACAATCTACAAAAGGTCATATTCACTGACGCTGTGTTGAATATAATGTCATCATACAATCTACAAAAGGTCATATTCACTGAAGCTGTGTTGAATATAATGTCATCATACAATCTACAAA
>JAUMGZ010237353.1:0-10787 GCA_032359645.1 Pododesmus macrochisma | reverse complement strand
AAATTTAAAATGTGCGCATAGTCAAAACAGGAATTTTTAAACGTATTCCTCTGGACACGTGTTTCGAACAACCCAGTCCTCATCAGCAAAGGTGACGTTATAATAGATATATAGAATTGAATATTATCAAAAGACAGGCAGACAGACTGACTGACTTACTTACATCAAAGAAAGCCAAAATATACATCAAACACAACAATTTAGAATACATGTAAGTATGAAATTGTATCTTCTTAGGTCCGAATCTCAAAAATAACTGACAAAACGTTATGAATCGGGAATAAATGACGGCGTGCCTAACACACAACAATGGCCCCTCGGGGGAAAGAAAATTCAGTATAACATGTGTTCTATGTTCATGTGAATTATGGCTACTCTCGGGGCTAGGCCACCTGCACAGGCAACCACCCAAGTAATAAGAATACAAAAATTCAATCTGAATCATGTCTCCGATAAATATTATATTTATAAGAGGAAGATGCAAAATCTATGTGAGACAACCCGTCCCGAACCCCAGATCTTGCTCAAAGCTGCTGTCATAGGATTCTTCACAATAAGATTGGTTTAAATCGTCAGTAGTTCCGGAGAAGTAGAAAATGCAACAAGTTAACTTACTTTATATAACATAAAAGTGTCAACTTTTACTCTAAAAGACGTAATCTATTTTATCCATGAATCTTGGTTCCCCATGTTAAATGTATTACTTTGTTTATCTAGTTTTTGTTTGTTTTTTGTTTATTGGAGCTTTCATGCATATGTCATATCGAGACGGTGTCTGCTTGCGACAGTACGCACTTATGGCGACGTTGTAGTGCTATCATCTAGGTCTTATCTTCAAGTGTTTATAGATGGTGGTTGATTCCTGGTTTGGCCTTGAATCTCGGACGAGGTCCTTTCACACATATGGAAATAGTTATTCTTCTCTGTTATAAAACAGTATGAATGGACTAGTAATCCATGTGAACCGACTTAAGACGGTCATTCAGCATGAAACAAGACAGTGTTGCTAAACCGGTTAACGAGGCCTCAACCTTCCCACTTCCCGCATGAGACTAGAAGTCTTAAGTATAGACATACATTTAATTTTTTTAAAAATACACTTCAAAGTTTAAAGTTATAAATAATTGAATTGAAGTAAGCCTTAGTTATGACCCATAGCTGATTATGATAAGACATTTAAATACCAACAACGCTTTCCCTTGCTGGTCCCACTAAGTGCTCAAACCCATCACCTTAGAGTCAATTGATAACGGATGCTTCGAAAATAGACCTGAATTAAGGGACTATCGTTTCTCATACATAGTATTGGTTTTTATCTTTTAAAAATATTATATTTATTGGTGGCAATTTTTTATTGAAGTCTAAAAAATCCACACCTTCCCAAGCGAAGTGTCTGAAAATATGGTTAATATTGATCCATTTGATGTAAAAGTTAAAGTTAAACTCTTACGTAATTATTTTAGTATTGAGCTCAGACACCAAACGCGTTTTATTGTTCCAGGATTATGCATTGCACAAACTTGTTTTCCCCTAATCAAATGTGATTAAATTGTAATCATTCTATTCTACCCTTTTTTAAATCCTCCTTGTAATCCTTTGTGGTACCCTTTTTAACAAATCTGAATTCTCGTTCCCAAACAACGATTCCAACTAAGTTTGGTTGAATTGGTTTTGGAGACGTCGTAAATGTGAAAAATAATACTGAAGGACGGGACTTTGACCTTCAATCCAGATATAAAAGTAGCAACGAAGTCCACACTAATGCGTTATCTATTGTTTAACATTATTTGTTTTAGGGTACACATGATGCTGGTGGAGTTTCCACTGTTTGGAACATTAATGCAAAATCAGGCAGACTCAACGCATTTGAGTAAGTTTACTGAAGGTCTAGTGAAGGTATTTAAAGCAACAATGGAAGCTTTGGGTATTGTTTGTTTGTAAATTTTGTTTGTGCTACTGATCCTATTTCTTTTTGTTTTATATATGATACGAAAAGATGGGTTGAAAACTTTTGTTTAGAGTTACGCACTAACACTTGAATGTCTATCCGAACTTTTCGCAATTTTCTGTGGTCAATATTTTCTCCGAAACCAACTTTTTTGTAGTTTACAACTTGCAAACAGACACATAAGTTAGGTTTATGATATAGGTTAAATGTTTCATTAGTATTTTAAGAAATATAATGTCTAAGTTTTCATTATCATTTTATATAAAAGCAATACAAATCTTTGTTTTAATGTTTATATTTAGGTATATAGTTTGAAAAAGGACGGTATGTATGATTGTAATATATGCAATAATTATCCTAAAGGTTTAATCTTAATTGTATTCAAGCATAGAAATTTCTAACTATCATAATCCATGAACACGTGAAAATGAGGGATGAACACAGAACATACAAATTAAAAACAAGAAGAAATAGAATCCCAAATAAAAAACAAGAAGAAATAGAATCCCAAATAAATAAAAAAAGAAACTTGTCTTTTTTTAAAGTTAAAAGCGAAATCAGTTGTCTGCAAAGAGTGAAGATGTCCTGCTACACATACGTCATCCGCAGTGATGTCTTCGTGACGATTCGTTGTATGCCAGCCTTCACGAAATTAAACTGTTTGGTTGCTGATGGTTTTTCTTCTTCATTCATTGTTAATCCTTCTTAATGGCACTTGTGATACAAACTCCGGCAAACTATGTATGTAAAAGGGTAGATACATTATCGGCGTAAGATCCAGGTCCAGGTTTAACACAACCACCACCAATAGAAGCCCAGCGACATAGCTAATGACCAAATGAGAGTGAATGATAAAGATATGTTTTGTTTAATATTTCTATTAAGCGTCAAGTGTACTGTTGGTACCTTTCCATTCTGAAGATGATTAGTTCGCGTTGACTTGGGAGTGACATTGAGTACAAACGTGCTAAATGAGACGGACCACACGTAGATGTAATGTCTAGAAGGAACGAAAATTCGCCTTTAAGAAATTCGACCAAAATTTACAGGTCTGGTTAACAACCACCATTGATGTACGCTAAGGATAAAATGGATTTGGAAGACAGGAAAACTAAAATCCCAACACATAAGACCGGAAACTAAGTGCCCCTCAGTAGGACGTGAATATTTTTATCTGGCCTCTCTACTCTTCAAAACATCTCACTTGAGTTCCAACCAAAACGCATAAACTCTGGTCAACATAGCTTTCAGACTTCTTCTTTTATTGGACCTTAAACCTGTTACAATGTTCATTATTTCTGTAGACTAAGTGTCGACCCATACATCAAATACACTTTCTGGAGTATCATGATTGGAACAAATATCAAGCTTCTCTTCACTATAGTCAGGCAAACTGCTGTACAAAGGATGAATATATGTAAAACTGAAAAGCAAGCAAAACTGTAAGTTATTATAGCAATTGAACTTATCATGAACTAGACGTACATTGAGAATTGTATGCATTACGTCACCACTTTAAAAGTACCATTGCAATTAATAATTACGTGTTAATGTGGAGTGACCTATTAAAGTACAGACTAATTTCTTTAATGCCAATAGTAGAATTAGTGGAGTCATTCTTTCACATTGCGGTATTTTACCTAATCCTTCTGTAAGATAATAAGTAAATATTATCAAGACGAAGCTGTTATATCGTAAAGTGTATATTTGAGATTTATGTTTATACGGTGCCTGGTCACTCTTCCTCTCCAGAAAGTATCGGACTCTGTTATAGCACTACGATAAAGCTGACTGAGTTTTAAGCCTTAACGTGTATAGCTTGCCTCGTATATTTTCGTAATTGGCGCCAAAATTGTATTGCTTTTTCTTTACGTTGCAATTAGTGTGGAATAATTTTCCTAGGATAGTATCTTTATCCAATCAGTTTTAAAAAAAATAGTTAATCGAAAAACCAAGACGATATTCTAGACCGTAAGTCCATGGGCATTGGCAAACAATAAGAAAACGTTGGACGCACACAGAAAAATGAACCAAATATACATTTATTAACTAAAAATGGAAACATCACGAACTTCTATTAAAAAAAACTAGAAGCGAAACCAGGTGCTCGAGATATGGTTAGCGTTTCCTGCTACGCATGTGTCACCCGCCGCGATGCCTCCGTGTCATTCCGGTCGAGGAAACGAAGTTTGAATACAAGTATTATTCTTGGTCAATGACTTTAATAATTCTTCATTATTTGTGACATATTCTTTGTTTACAAATGCTTTATATATGAATTGTTACCTCAAATTCAGAGTTTTTCTTATGGCGGGGCCTGCATTCATATTAACAATGACTTTGGCGTCTATTGAAGGACTTGTCGCTTACGCCTATTTTGTAGCGAACGGATGCGATCCACTGAAGTCACAAAAACTATCCAATCCTAACCAGGTACAATAATTATATCTGTAGCAGTCTTATTTTGGAAATTCTAATTACATTAATGTATATAATTACTCTTAATTAATAAAATACGGTTATTGTATTATTGCTTAGTTCATAAAGTAAAATGTCGTAAATTTCACCATAATAGATACATGTAGTAGTCAATATGAAAACAAAGTCGCTTATGAAACGGAAAAAAACAGTCAAAAGTTGACTAATGCATCTTCATCATAACAGTTGCTACCCTTCATGGTGGTCGACATGTTTAAAGATTATCCAGGAATACCAGGACTCTTTCTGGCTGCAGTTGCAAGTGCATCTTTAAGGTTAGAATATAACCAGATGAATCAAATCTTGTTGAGTTATCAAAAAATAATTTAATACTTTGTTAAGATTAAGCAAATAATAAATTAAAGTAAGATAAATGTTAATACTGCCAATCAGTGTGTATTATTGGTCAATGGTTTTGACTGAAAAAACATCAGGCTCTCTCTCTCTCTCTCTCTCTCTCTCTCTCTTTCCGTTTGTCCTCTTTACGTGTTATTTATTAAAGGACCCTATACATGGTCTGAAGTATATGTTTGTTCAGCTGATCAATTAAAGGATAAAATATATAGTTTTAACAAAGTATTTCCAAAGATTTTAAGATCATTGGAAATACGACATTAAAATATTTTGAAATGTTGAAATAGGATCAACAGAAGGTTATTGACAAACAAACAATATTGTATGGATCAAACTTAATTAATCGCTATTGTCTATCTAAAAAATAGTAATTTAAGGCAAATGAAACATCTTCTATAGAAATATTTTATGTTCTTATATTTCAGTACACTATCGTCCTCCTTGTCCAGTATAGCATCAATAACTCAGTATGATATCATTAAACCGTACTTCAAGGGAATAACAATGGAGACTGGAGCTAAACTGTCTAAAATATCAGGTAATCAATATATAATTATAGAAAGTAACATGAATGGAAGTATCAAAAGGAACCGAGGCATAAAAACGTTTTTTTTTTTGTTTTTTTAATTATTGTTTTTTAATAATTTTTCAACACGATTAACGAACACATCATCAAATGAATGTCTGAGAATGAAGGTAAAACACAATAAATATATATCCTCTTTTTATTTTTATTTCGTTTTTATAAAAGAAATGTTTTTAATCGATAGCCCAGATACAATGTATCGTAATAGGTAATGTAGAGAAGATTAAGTACTATTTCAATAGATATTCTTCTTGAATAATTAAGAAACACGGTTTAGGTATAAATCTGGAATCCTTTCAGTCTAAGAGCTTGTGTCCAGTTTGTCCCTCTTGAGGGGATTTAGAGACAGGGGTACATTCAAAAATCATTAGAAGAATATAGATTATCTCGCACTATAGATATATCTTGTCGAACTAAAACTCTACGCTAAGCTTACTATAAGTCATTTATAGTACACTTATATTTTTTGGGGGTAACAGTTATACATTTTAAACATTTTGACGTTGTTACAACCAAACCAAATACGTGAGAATACCTCGCTTATGACCCATAATCAAGTTACGCAACAACCGTCATTTACAAACGCAAATGGCAAATAAAGAATTGACAAGACCGAGATGAAACCTTTTTTGTTTTTAAGGAGTCATTTGTACATAAACGGTATAATCCACTATTGAATTTGATTTCAGTGATTGTGAATGGAATACTTTCTATAGGCGTGTCCTTTCTTGTATCAAATTTAAAGGGATCCATTTTGTCGGTAAGACTATGTGTTTTATAAATATCGTTTGTTAGGTCAATGTATTGATAACAATATTCTTTGGGTTTGAGCACCTGCAGTACAATTTTTATCTTTTTTAAATGCTGTATAAATGCCAAATATTTGCTAAAACTTCTTTATACATGTACGCAAGATATACGCAATTTGCTGTGTCTTCAGTTTTTGTTGATAAATGCAGTTCTAAAGTATATATGAAATATCTCAAATATTGCGTTACGAAATAAGAAAAACTCTTCTTTTTTGCAGATCATAATAAGTTTGCTTTCTGTGTGCAATGTTCCATTAGTCGGTATATTTATATACTCTGCATTCTTCCCGTCGGCTACTCCCATGGTTTGTATAAATAAATACTATAGTCATTCGCGGTGTACAGAATGTGAAAATTATTTTTCAGAGACGATCAGTATTATGACGTTTTTAAAATCAGATATTGGAACTAATCATTTGAAGTATTCAGCATTTTTCAAATTCAAAAGTTATTTCATTGGAATTTGTTTACACATATCTAAATTTATTAGCAGGAATTTTTTGGAAGAAATCTGTCATCATAAAACGTAAGGTATATGCGGCGTGGTCAAACTTCCTAGAGAAAATTGTTCATTGTTTTTATAAAGTAGTAAACACGAAAAATCAAAGCAATATTCTTTTATGTATGTTAGGTGATAATATCCAATGCACACATTTCTTAAAAATGTATATATTAACCAAATATCGTGTAGGTGAACTCGTTTATTTGTCAATTATTTTGTAAATGATGTTATTTATCTCTTCTGAAGAATACATTTTTATAAAATATAAAATTGTCGAGTTTTTAAACGTTTATTAGTACACGAGTCACGTACACCATTCACAAATGTGTGGGTAAGAACATTCTAGGTTATCAATAAATTTGAATTACTGTCTTTATTTTCGTGTGATATAATTGGAAAACAGTGAACACTTCCGGATCAGCCACGCATCATTCTATATTATTGTAATTAGATCGATATCTCTTTAAGGTTTAAGACAAATCAACAAACTTATACAAATTTGATAACTATTAATTGTGTTAGGGGTGTAAAACGGCCTATTGTGCAGATCTTGTTTTTAGACCAAAGGCAAAAAGTGGTATGTTTGTGTTTTTGCAAGGTTTTATTATGAAGGTATCAAAGCTGACGTTTTTATTTATAGAAGTGAAAACACGCTGAATTCTTTTTCACCTCAGTGCCAACATACTCTTAATTGTAAATACGAGGCAACACAGTGGGGATTCATGTAAGCCTCTGTGACTTCCTATTCAAGCGTAAATCAGATATTGTCATTAGGCATGTTTGAAAGCGTTAAAAAAAACTTTAAAAAAAGCTATGGAATAGATCAATTGCTGAGCTTCGAGCAAGATCTGGGGTTCGCGACGGGGTAATTCACACAGTGTTTTGGCTTCTTCTTCTTATAAATATCATATTTATCGGAGGCATGATTTAGGTTGCATTTTTGTATTACATAAGGTATGAATTTAACACGGGAAATGTTATTATAGTCCTCAATTGTTTTATTTCGATTTCACTGAATTTATACATAAATTACGCATATTCCATTAAAGCAGATGTCATGAAATATAACGTTGTTTTTATAATCATGTTCCATTCTTCCTTAAATGAATAACTAAATACAGAAATACACAATTAACAGTTGTTTTAGCTGCAATGCAAAAGTTATTATTGAAAGTAGAATTATAAATGATCGATTTACTGGTGAAAATGTTTTATTTTCATACACCAATTTGTTCTTTAGATGTTTGTAGCCTACCAAAGAAAGTTGGACCATGTGATGCCGCTTTTAAGAGATATTATTTCAATAACAAAACCAGAAAATGTATGCAGTTTATATATGGTGGGTGTCAAGGAAACAGCAATAACTTTGAAACACGGAAACAATGCAAAAACAATTGTCGAAGACGAGGTATGTTAAAAAAGAAATATTCTTTTCGTTTTATTGCTCAGATGCCAAGTTTAAATACACGTTTCAAATCACAGGCTTCCGTTCAACATACAAATGTATAATGTGCGTATCATTAAAATATCACATTGTTTTAATTTTTTTTCATTAAACTTCTTATGTCGTCTGTAAATGTACCTTGGATCGACATTTTTAGCTACTAATTATAAGTACATGTATATCCAATAATGTTGAGGTGTATTTGAAGTACTTTAGGCTACTCATTAATATATATCTTGACAGTGGAAGTAGTATGGACCACACGTACGGTTTATCGATATCATCTGATTATTTCCCTGATGTTATTACATGTACCTTAAATAGGTCTATGTGTATTTTTTATGTGTTGTAATATTGTTTCAATGTGAATATTTTTTCCGTAAATTGTTCCTATTGTTACTATTATCAGTGTGTTCGGCAGTAGATTCGTATCAACACAAGTTAAATAAACAAATTTAACTTCATTAACGTGTACCTCCATTTACGTGTCATAAAACGTATTTGGTTCCAACATTTTACTCTTATGATTCCCCTTTGTAATAAATATGAAGCATTTACCAAATGGACATACGCTACAAACATGCATCAGTGACCATTAAAATATCCGCGAGGGAAACAAAATGTACCAATAAAATGAGCTGCGATTTTCGCGTGAATCAAAATGTACGCTCGAATTAAGAAAAATGACGCGATCTACGCATACTTTTTTTTATTTCTTTAAAAATTTGTAATAATTCACGCGTAAGTATCATCGATTAATGCGTATATTTTAATTCACGCGTACAATGACATAAATGGTCACTCATAGCAACATGCCTTTGGCTGATACCAAATATGCTACACACGTTACATGAATATGGATTTGTTTCTGATTAATGACTCTTTTGTACATTAAGAATATATTATTACAGATACAAATTGATTTTAGCGTTTACCTTGAAACAATCGTTCGTATTTCATTTTGACTTCTTTAATGTTTCATTTATACTTTGTCATGTCTATAAAATTATTATGGATTTATTGTGTATACAATTTAGTTTTGTATAACTGCATTTGCAATTTTATACTATAAACTTTGTTTTTTCGTTCGCTGTAGGTAAACAGGATGATGATTGATGACGGAGTATGATGAAACAACACAACGCTGCCATTGTCTTTGTGTATTGTCTATACTAGTGTAAAGAGATGTTTCTCCTTGATTATTAAGTGTTATGTTGTTGTTTTTTTTAAACTTTTGATGATTGCCAAATGTTTTGATCATTTATTTTGTAAATGTTATATTTACACACTGTTGAATTCAATAAAAGTAGTCACTGACAGTGACAGCTTAAATGTATAACTGTTTTGTTCTTCTGTACAATTGTGTATATATTTCTTGCAATTATATGCAGAATGAACTTGCAAACCTACATTATAATATTTGAAAGTGGCGTTACACCAACATTTTGAATTACAGGATCTCGCCTATTACCTAAGCTAAGTAACGCATTGATCGCCTTTTACGGACTCTAGGGAGGAAATGCATTTAGAATAAAAAAAAACTATGGAAAAGATTATGGAGTCAAGGATGGTGATAGGGGATCCCGAGCTCATTTAAATTTTGATTTTCTGATTTATCCTACACTGACTAACAATGAGCAGGTACTACGTATGTTGACCCATGTACTTCTTTTGAAATACATATAGTCAACGACTATGATACAACTCAAAATGTGTTAAACGAAAACTAAATAAGTTTTCGGTAAAACAAAAGACTTCTGTTATACAGAAAATGGTAATTTTTAAAAACAACGAAACGAATTTAAACGCTCAGCTGTCAGTGTTAAGCTGTTCATTGTTTGTGGGGGTATAATTGAATAAATACACAACGTGTAAAAAGAAAGGTGTTAGGAATGTGTATCAATTATAAAGTAGTAAATACGAACAATCAAGAAGATATTCCAAGTGTCACAAGTCCATTGACATGACTAACGAAAAAGAAAACGTGGGCTGCCCGCAGATAAATTAACAAAATACAAATATTTACTGAAAAGGCCACACCACGAGATAGTTCCTTAGTTTAGCCTTAGTTTGTCGTATTTACTACTATGATATGGCAGAATCACGTAGTGTACTTATCCCGGTTGATATCGTATAATAATGCTACTCGTGTGTTTATATCTTATTAAGCTTATCATTGGGCATACTAAATAGTTGTAATAACATTCATATGAATTGAGAACAAAGAAATTTGCCGATCTTTCCGTCTTATGCACCAAATTAATTCTTCAATGAAAACTTCATTCTTGGCTGTGTTGAAGTAAGACTTATTTGATTATTTTTTTTTAAGAACAGTCCAAACTAACAATTATTGATAAACCAAGATAAGTTTAATCACAGAACAGAACACGTTGCAGACCACACACAACCGTATCTATCAATTCTACGCCATCCCACTAGGACGGAATTAAACAAAATGTCTCAACAATTCCTAAAAAGTATTATATATGATGACCTACCAACACAAACGAACAAATACAACACAGGTCTTCATTCTACATTCAAAATGTTATGACGGTGTGGACAATGCCCAAGCGGACTTTTGCTTTACAAAAAACAGTATGAATAGGATCAACAGAACGAGAGGCATTGACAAACAAACAATAACTGCGTCAAATAATGAAGTA
>JAUMGZ010237342.1:0-10788 GCA_032359645.1 Pododesmus macrochisma | reverse complement strand
TGTGTATATCTTCCACTTTCTTTATCTCTGAATTAAGCTATACTTCTTGTCTACTATTATTCTCTACATGTATATTCATAAGGCATTGACAAACTCTTCTTTTTAACGCTGTGTATATCTTCCACTTTCTTTATCTCTGAATTAAGCTATACTTCTTGTCTACTATTATTCTCTACATGTATATTCCTAAGTCATTTACAAACTCTTCTTTTTAACGCTGTGTATATCTTCAATTTTCTTTATCTCTGAATTTTAAAAGATATACTTCTAAGTCTAGTCTTTATATTCATAAGTTGATTTTCACAGAAATTTTACCATGTTTAAACTGGGAATTCCCTCTGGCTATGAAGATTCCCAGAGGACCGTGTCTGGGTTTATGCAGCTCTATGATTTGACTGCCGTCACAATTCAGTTTCTGAAGTTTTCCCATGGACGGGTGAGTCATCACTCCATGTGTTTCATCCACAGACTCTATGGAATGACAAGAGGCCCAGTTGGCTGTGTTGGATGTTCCTGGTCCTGCAGATACTCCTATATCACCAATGCTGTAATACAGAAGACAGAGTGTGTTGATAATCAAGTCATATTCACTCCCAGTACATCTAACTATACAATGTAGATATCTAATTTTTCTTTGGTAACCAGTATATTATCGCATTTGTGAAATAGAAAAGAGATCCTTTTTACTATACAGTTGTACAGAGTGAGATTATTTAAAAAACAAACTGAAAATTTGAACAAACAGTTGAAATAATATATATTTACAAGGTACAGATAGCTTTACAACACGTTCTATAAAGACTTTGTACTGAAAATTGTTCTTTTTTGTTTTCTATCTTATATACATCAAGCAATTGTTCTTGAGCAATCATTAGTTTTTTTTATTTGAACTATTTTATTTTAATGAATTACTTCCTTTTATAAAAAAAATATGTTGCATAAGAAAAAGATTTAAAGTTGAATGACACTATTGATATCCAAGTCTTGTGTTATGTGTTATCATCATAACTGTGCCATACTGGTTTACTGGACCAACCTCTGGCTATTGTAACTTTCTCACTGCACCAATAAAAATTAAACCAAAACTTACATTCCATGTCCAGTGACTCCTGAATTGGCAGCTGTCTTGGGCTTCTTCTTAGAAAACAACTTTCTCAAGGAGGGAGCATTTTTCAGTTTTGGCATCCTGAATCCCTTCTTTTTCTTCTCTTTTTCTACATTTTCTTCATCATCTTTGCCAACTCTATTGATGCCTTTGTCCATACTGACCGCCTTCTTAAGGGCCTTGAATCTCGACTTTGCTATTTTCTTGGGTTTGTCTGAAACTGATACCTTAGATTCACTCAAATCCTTGGATTTCAATAGATTTGAACATTCCAAACTGAAAATAAAACAGAAGTAGTTGTTATTTTTCAAGTTCTATTTTTATTCAGTCATTTTCAATAAGTTTATTATTATATTCTCACTGACCTTACAAATTAATACAAAGAGATGAATACAAAAATATTGCTATTTAAAAAAAAAAAAAAATTATAATGTGGTTAAATATGTGATGGTAGCTTGAAAAGTATATGTGAACTTCTGGCTGTGGAAAATTAATCAAATTCATCAAATTAAGACATTTGAGAGCACTGCAGCTAAGCAAAAAAGAATATATTCACTTGATTAACTCAAAATTAAAAGCATTAGGTACATGTACTATTTATGAACTGTTAAGTACACTAATTAAGTCTGTTGTTAGTTAAAAAGATCCAAATAGAATACCTGATAAAATTCTTATCGAGAAAGGGGAGATTGAAGTCTACATGTCGCGATTCTTTGTACCTGTTCTGGTAATTCCTGTCTGGCAGTGGGGGCGTGTCATCAGCTTCCCCCAACATGTCGGGTGTGCTGATTGACAGCTGTCGTGACAAGTTACTCCCCTTGGGTTGTGCGTTGTTCGTTTTGTCCGAGTTGGAAGGTTTTTGAGCTACATCAACTTTGGCATAGATGTGTTGGGTTTCTGTAAAATTAAGATTACATTTATAACGTTGGTAAAATACAATGAAGAAAAAACAAAGTTGACACCTGATCCTTGAAATGAATGAAATTGATGTACATGTATTTTGTGCATGATAGTTCAGTTTTAATACCATAACAATAATCAAAAACATTTTAAAATATTAAGATACAGTATCCCATTTTATCTCACTTGGCTTCTAGTTCTGTTGTGAATGAATCAATAGTTTTTTATTAAAGGGGGATAACTTACGTTCATCTAACATATCAATGGTTATTTTTTATTAAAGGGGGATAACTTACATTCGTCCAACATATCAATGGGTATTATATTGTATGTTAAAATCTGTTCTGATACATAAATTATAAACCCAAGGTCAAAAACACTACGGGCAAAATGATGGATTAGATGAAGAGCTAAGATTGCAAAATAAACCATTTATTTATATACCTAGTATCCAAAAGTACAAAGATTACAACAAACGCCATCTATTTATATACTCACCCAAACTCTGTGTGTCTGCTGTTACTCTTTCTTCTTCTTTCACCGTTTCATATGGCGACTTTTCCGTGTCAATTGAACCTTCATTTTGAGAAGAAATGTTAGTATAAACACCATTGGCAGCAGAACTTGTTGTCTTTCCTGTAAAAGCTGCTATTTTATTCTCTTCATTGCTTCGTTCTTCGTTGTTCCCTAATGACACTGAACTGAATGAATCACTTGTTCGTATCGTTTTAACAGTGTCGCATTTCGCTTCTGCATCAATTATTTCTCTAGAGTCTTTTAAAACAGATTTTGCTTGTGAATTTACAGTATGAATGTTGTGTTTGTGAGACGTCCAGCTTTCATCTCCTGAATCGTGATCAGCTTCAGACTTGTCGGAATTTATATTTTCTGTTTTATCACTTTTATCAACTACCACACACTTTGCTGAATACACTTCCTTGGAGTCACTGTCCAGTAGTTCGTCTATGTCTAAACCATTCTGATCTAATTTGACCACTGCGGCTTCATACGCTGTTAGCTGCTCTCCATCTGAACTATGAGATGCAACAGACGACGACTGAAAACTTTCACTATGTGATAACTTTTGTTCAAAATCTGTTTTTACTGTTGTATTTGTAACTTCAAGCTTCATATTGCCATCTTCTGTATTTTCCCCTGATGTTTGAACAATTTTAGCACTTGATCTACTTTCTTGATTGTGGTTCATAGCCACAGAATGATTCTGTTTTATTTTAGCATCCTTTGTTGAAATATTAGGGTTACTTCCCCTTAATGAGAAATCTTTTGTTTCACTTGGGTATTGCACATTTTTAACCTGATGATGACCTCCATTGACCTTTCCTTGGAAACTTAGGTCGGGCATAGACGTGAACTTGGTCACTTGATCCAGATCCATGCCAGGAAAACTGTCAGCATCGGCAGACGGATTATAATGTCCTTTCTTGTTGGCGTGAAATATTCTTTTCAAGTTAAATCTTTTTTTATGCTTAGCACCAGATATTTTGGGATAATTTCCTTGAGTGAGGTCTATACAGCTCTGTGTCACATCGTTCAAGTTCTGCTGTGACGCTATCAAAGTATGCAATGAGGTTCCAGACAACAAAGAATCGGAAGAATTTGAAATTTTTCTTGCAGTGTTTGGGTAGGATGAAAATGGCTGACCGGCAGACAGTCCCACGGTATGTGAACAGGTCCCTGACAGTAATGAATCAGAAGAACTGGACAGTTTTCGTGAATTTTGTGCGTTCGATGACAGTGGTTGTCCAACTGTCAATCCAACAGTTCTCATATCATTTTCTGACACCATTTTTCTAGAGAGATTTGATATTTGTCTCTCCTCCTCAATCACAGCTGCTAGCCTCCCATTAGGTAATACACCATTCTTTTGTTCAATTTTATGACCATTAACACTTTGCTCACAAGATTTGTCCTTTTCCAGTCCCTTTGAATTTTGTTCGTTGAATTTTTCTTTTCTCGGCGACACGAGAAAAGAAACTTGATCCTGACTGTGAGGTCGGTGTTGATGAGAGTTATCTTCCCTTGCAGTAAGACACTGTCTCGATGTTACATTAAATGTCCGTCTTTTTCGGATGTATCGCTCCCGAAGTTGTCTTTCGTCACAATCCATCACCTGTGGAATCCCGAAACGTGGATCAGAGTCGTCCACGTCATCCTCAAAATGAACACGATTATTAGGCACATGTGAATACGGTGATCTCAGATCGATAGACATCTGTGGAATGACGAGAATATCTAAAGCTGTCGACATCTCAGGATCGCTGGAATGTCTGAAAAATATAAATGTTCAGTTTAACTGATATTCTCAATTTAAGATAAGATAAATCTATATATAAAAAGTTATAGTAGTTGCAGGTTAATTTTTGTCATTTTCATCTGAATGCATTATAAGTATGAGGTAGCCAAGTGGTAAAAGCATTTGCCATATGGGTGCCGTAGTTGATAGGTTTCGGGTTTGATTCCCAGCAATATCATATTGATAACTAGGAATGTCAAAATTAAAAGTAATGATAAACTTCCTATTTTATTGACTGATATCTGTTATAAATTTCACTGTGCTGTTTAAGCTGATCGAGGCCATGTCCCTAGACATAAGGTTAACCTGTATCTCTAGTTATAAACAATGGACCAAGAAAGTAGGCATGGTGTTACATGGAAGAGTGTTTTATCAAATAGTTTATCACTGCTTAGATATGATATTGTGAATACTGTAGAATCAAAAATATTCGTTGGGCTAAACTTTCATTGTTTTGAAAATAGAGTGATTTCGTTGACATTAAATTTTGTTGAAAATACTTAAGGTGTTCTTTTTAGAAGGTATGTGAACAATTTCGTCATGGTTTTAATTTTGTTGATCTTTAACAACAACGAAATAATCTAAATTAAAACCACAACAAATTTTTCTGATTCTACAGTATTCACAAGTGTGTAAATAAACTGGGGTAATGATCAAGAAATCTATGAATTATTGGATGTTTGCCCCACTTTGAATATACATGTACAAGGGGTATGTTTCAGGCTATCAAAGATAATTTGACAGCCCAGTTAATATATGTCCAAGAGTTTTGGGTAATAAACAAAGATTAGAACAAAATATATCTCTTTATGGATTCAGGTTCCAAAAAGTATGAAGTATGTGTGCAGTGTGCATCAGAAGAGTGGGTTTGAGAGAATGAAGACCTAAACAGCCTGTTAACAACAAAGGTAAGAGAGTACGAGAATGCCAAACAGGATATAAAATAAAGAAAAAGATATTTTTGTGATTAGGAAAAAGGTTAGAGAGTACAGAATTTTCAGAGTTAAGAGAAACATGATATGTTCACATATTTATCTTAAACAGCTGATCGAATGCTGCATTATGCTGATAAAAAGGAGATAAAAGCGTACTCGTGATCGTACGCCCACTCAATATATCAAGGAGGAATCCTGGGATACAAAGATAAATAAAGTTCAATAGTTTTGTACGGCAATCATGCATTCCCTGCATCGATGTGTAAGAAATCGACAATGACCTTGTATCACAGTATGACAATAATCATATCATTTTTTCAATTTTGAAATATCTTATTACAAAAACTATTTGTTGAAGTATTTGGACAGCAGACAAGCCTATTGAGCACTCTCCTTGAAAAGTAAATTTATTGTATCAATTTATTTATGCCTATATATAACAGGAAACCATCAGGCAGGCACTAATTCAATTGTTCTCCAATCATTTTAGAACTTTGTGTTTATTATGCTACCCACTTGTATACTTCCACTTTGAGACATACTGTAATTTTAAAATTGTAAGAACAATATTGACAGTAAATGTAAGTTAATTGAGCATGAAAGTGAACTACATTTTAATTAGTCAGTCAGTTTGGTTTTTTTGGGTGGGGTGAGGGGTTTAGGTGAAGGAACTGGATTGCCACAGCAAAACCATTGACCATCTGCATGTAAGGGAGGTAACTTTCAAAGATTATGAAATATATTCAATTTTACCTGAAATATTCAAATTTTTAACCATGGAGGTGACAGACAAGAGGTTATTACTGTAAACTGTAAACTGTAAACAGTAATAAGTTTTCTACAATGGAATCCCCAAGGATCTGAAAGTCTTGTGACGTCTGCAGAGGCCACAAAGGGATCTGATCATTGTTTAATTTTGATTCTGCCCTTTGACAGGAAGTATAAACAATATCTTACCCAGTTCTGTCAGTCTGTGATGTCAGAAGACTGGTCGATGGCTGGTTGCACTCCTGGGCTGTAGTACAGGTACTCAGGTCAGGGGTACTCGCCACCAGGTGGCTCTCATGAAAGGAAGAAATTGTTGAGTGAAAAACATCTTCAGGTGCATCTGCAGACCTATAAATAAAATGAAAATGTATTTTATCTAAAATTACAGTTTGAAGAATTTTAAATTTGAGAATTATTCAAAATGAATGTTTTGTTCAAAGAATAACTGTTTTGTTGTTTGAATGGCTCATATAATTTATCATAAAGTCAGACATTTCCAGGAGTATGCTGTATATATAGTCATGTACATGCATCTGTTGCATAGAATGTCAGATTAATAATGCTACACTTTATCTATACAATTTATATACAGTATATAACTTAAAAATTATTAAAACCTTTTCATTTAAATAATAGATTTAGAAATATTAAAATTCTGAAAATTTTATGAAAACAATTTTAATTTTATAGTTTATACTAGATTAGTCTATTGTAATGTATATAAATGGATATTACTATTGTTATGTATATAAATGGATATTACTATTGTTATGTATATAAATGGATATTACAGTAACAACATACCCAGCCAATTTGTCGTGACTTTGTGGTGATTGGTTGTCAGTCGCTCGTGCTCGAGATGGCCTGTCGTCTTGATTTGTCTGGACGATGCCCGAATCTTCGTCAGAATCTGTAGAAGAAAGTTTGGCTGCTTGATTAACTTCCATGTAACAGTCGAGCAAGCTCTCATAATGAGACATGATTGAAAATTATATTATCATCAATGTCCAGATTTAGTACACAAATGACTGGAATGATCCCATCAACAACAATTAAAGTCTCCTTTAGATATTTGTTTTTCAAAAAAACTATAGAGATTTTCTTCAGTGATTATTTCAAAAATATTATATCATAATATAATATTTTTTCTTTAAATAATTTCTTGAAGGTTGTTAAACAAATATCACAGTGCTTCAATATTGAAAGTTGCTGAAACAATGATCCATGTATTGGGAAAAAACTCTTTAAATATAAGTAAGAACAGTGGCACTGAGTTTAATATTTTGGTAATACTCAAAACTTGTCAAAACAAATCTTCATTGGTACAGTGACATTGTCCATTTTAATGAAATGATGAGCAGGAAATTAAGACAAGCTTATAAGCTGCTGGTGGGGCACAGGTAAAGTAAGGTTATCCCATTAGTCAGTAAATTGGTAAGCTTGTGTGGCACCCTGCTCTCTTAAAACAACAACAATTAGTTTCTATACTCCCATCAGTCAAGGTGAATGTTGATTTCAACTGTTGTTAGAAATCTCATAATTACTTCCTGAATCTGGAGAAGATGTGTCAATTTAGTTTAATCTTCAAAAACAAAAAGTTGAAATTATAAGATTTAGTTCATGTAATTGTTTAAAGTTACAGGATGTTTATTGTTTAACAAAATTTGGTTTGTTGTGGAATTTTTATTTAATCTCTAGTGTTTCTAACTAAAAATATCTTGTGACCTGGAAATTTGTCAATGTAGTCATGTTTTAAGAAAGTTAGAAAACGAAATATCATTAAATTAATATCTCTTTTTTATTAAAAAATATCATGGAAATAGATATATATTTTATCATTGTTTATGAAAACACAATTTTGAGTTAAAAAAAATGAATTAGACAAATATAATTGTTAAATTTTGCAATTGAGATTTTCAAGTAATTAAAATCTTTAAAAATTAAGTATTTAAAGATATAAAAAAAAACTTAACATTTTCAACCCAAAAGTAAGATGTATTATATACAAGACTTAACTCAACAACTAGAACTTTGTCCTTTTAAAATTAAATTTAAACAAATGCTTCGTCGTATAAATAACAAATTAAGAAACATTTATCGAAGAAAGATTGTGGGCATGCAGACATTTGTTTGATCTATATAGTGTATTTTATCAAATTTTGTCCTGGTTTCTTTTTGACACAGACAGACAGCAGGTGCAGACATAACATACAAAACATAAGATAACTAAATGCTTGTGTAACATAATGTTGTGTTATTATAAACTATAATGCTTATGTGTCACCTTGTCAATGACTGTCTAACAGAAATTAGCGTCCCTTGATCGTCAGAATGTTTATGATTGAGTGTTAGTGTTGAAGAAAATAAATTCTTCCAAATAATTAAAATGTATTGTTCAAAATTTTCTTTGCACTGCAATTATTTATTGTTTTAACATTTTCTTTGCATGGATAATATTAAATTATTATAAAGTTTTCTTTGCACTGAAAGAATTTATTATTCAAAAAAAAATTGCATCAGAAATGTTGATATATAAAATTTTCTTTGCACAATTTTTGTTTTTGGTTTTACATATTTTAGTTGATAAAAATTATTCAGTGCATTAATTTAAAGTTTGAGTATTCAAATAAACTTTAAAAAAAAAATATTGTTCGTTACATCTAAAATACAGCTGATAGTATATATTCTGTGACATGATAGTTTGGTTTTTGTATCCCTATGACCTGTTGACAATGTCTGAGATACATAAGTTTTATTATCAAACAAATTTAAGTATTCACATAAAAGTGTAATGATACTGAATGTTCTTACAGTACATAAAATTTAAATCTATTTTGTAGAACGGCGCCACAAAACTCATAACTGTTTTAAAAGGACAGGGCAGTAAAAACAAGATTTAAATCACATCAAATTGAACTAAGTGTATTACGAATTTATAACGATAACTATAAAAGTTTGTAATTTTATCTGTGGTGAGTTTACTACACCTAGTTATAGCCTGTTTATTGATACATGATGGTATATGATTAATGGTGCATAAAAAACACACACATCATAAAAAACACACACATTTTTGGTAATTGAATTTCAGATACACAAACAGCTTGTTGAAATCCCATTAAATATGAATAGACAAGATATATAGCTTTGGTCGCAATGTTATAAGCAAAATAAATCTGTATAACGATTGTTGATATTTGAATTCGACCTAGTTATATTAAGGTAACGGATATGGATGATTCATATAGGGGTATCCTTTTATATGTAAAAGTTATTTAAAAATGTTTTTCGTAAATGAATTAATTCACACAACATTTTAACATGTACATTTTTAGATCAATAAGGTGCTGATAAAAATAATTCGCTATTACTTTTACAATACTACATAATTTTTATTTACAGAAAAAAGCAGAATCATTTTCTTTAATAATACCAGTAGACAATATATAAATGAACACATAAAACATCTTAAGATCTATTTGTACTAAAGTCAATATTACCAGTAAATGTGGTCATTTAGCATATATACAAATGAATATACATGTGTATAAGATTACTAGAAACTTAATTAAAAAAAAAAAGTTCTTTTTCTGACTTTTTTTTAACTTCACATCATTGGACTAACGTAAATAATTAACTTCATTTAAATTTGAAAGTTGTATCTTTCAAGTATTCTAAGTATTTTGATCAGTTAGACAGGTTTTTTAACTTGTATTTTTTTTATTTTTAGTATATTTTGTTCCTATTATAAAAACGAATGGCAAGGATATTTAGATCCGGCTTTTAACACAAATTTTTGATAATTTGCTTCTTACTACATTTTGTACTTCAAATTTTATCATGATTTAAAGCATATAAACAGGATACATAATCATGTAAATGAATATATACATATGTGTAATGTACATGTTTACATATTTAACCATGTCTAGACTAAAAGAAAAGCTATGGTTTTACAGCCCTATAAGTAATGCAGGGAATCAGTTCCTTTTATGTGAATATCTTATTTCACTTGTGGGTCAAGAAAGAAATGAAAATACATAAATCAACAAAAATTGAAACATATAAATCTTGTGTTCACAGAGCAATGAATGTTTATTGTCAATAGATGTTAAATGACTTGGGTGATTGAACAACACAGAAAGTTTGTTTGTTTGTTGCATTTGGTTTTAATATAATAACTACTGGTATGTCCCTTCAACTAATGTATTTGGTATATACTTGTGACAGTGCACACTGATGGTGACTCTATAGTGCTGTTTTACTGAAACCTCATGCCGCAGACATATTGACATGATACTTCACTCTGTCTCATTATACTGATACCAAGCCAACCAGTCCTTCTTCTACCCAGTAATGCTGAGCACTAATTATATATACATGAATTACTGAATTTTAACGTTTCAAGTTTGACATGGCTGGGAATCAAACCAGTGCCTACTGGATTATGGGGTGAATGATTTACCTATCTGAGCCACAGCGCGGGTGAAAAACAAAGAAAGTTTGTCATATGGGAACTAAGAATTAATATCTTTATTGCAGCACCTTAAACACTGCAAAAAGTATTAATATCTTATGACTTATTAAAAGCAGAATTACCACCCCCCCCTACACACACCCCAAATAAAAGCCACTGATCTTCAATTATTGTTTTGGCGTGCCATCTTGATCATTGTTGATACTTAAACTAATTTCTTCTCTTTTTCACTTTTCTTAAATTTTGTTTGTTTTCAGTTCTCAATCTCCTAGCTAGATTTAGATGGCAT
>JAUMGZ010237331.1:0-10788 GCA_032359645.1 Pododesmus macrochisma | reverse complement strand
AACCAGAGTAACATACAAGCACGAAGTAGCAGATACATTGACACGAGAGTATTTGTTCTTACCAGAGTAACATACAAGCACGAAGTAGCAGATACATTACCATGAGAGTCCTTGTCCTAACCAGAGTAACCTACAAGCACAAAGCAGCAGATACATTGACACGAGAGTCGTTGTCCTAACCAGAGTAACCTACAAGCACGAAGCAGCAGACACATTGACACGAGAGAGAGTAACCTACAAGCACGAAGTAGCAGATACATTGACACGAGAGTCATTTGCCTATCTAGAGTAACATACTAGCACGAAGCAAACGTTCTACGTTTCAGCCACTGAACTGGTCTAATATAACATAACAAGGCGTTTAATTACAATAATACTAGTAGGTAATGACGAACAGACACTGATGGATTGCAGTATTCAAAAAAATATTAATATCCTGAATGTGAACTTAAAACGTTATAATAACTTCAATCAGTACTTTCTATAAGGGTGTGGTCGGATTGACGCTAAGATGACAATTTACCTACCAATAGTGGAGTGACGCCTAGTTTACAATTTACGTATTCTTTTAGGGACAAGTGACGTCTAGATGGACATTCACTAGTTGATCTTTTATACTGCCAATTGTTAATATGATGTTATACGTCTTGGTAGTAATTTTTAATTGTCATCTATTCTTTATAATTATAATAAATGGCAAATTTCAATTTCAATACTGGTTTTTGTTCTTATGTTGAAGTTTCTCCATGCATACAAACATAGCACGTCCATTTTTAATTTAAAGTGATGCATCACCAATAAAGATGTTTGAACGTTAAATGAATGCCTTGTTTTCGCCCAAGTTCTGTGGTTAGAAGTTTTTGTCTTTAGAAATTAATGTCTTTTTAATGTATACAAAAGAATGATGAGTTAAATTAACATCTTCTTAAGTTCGTGACATTAAACTTGACGGATGTTAATAAGACACATAACGAAGTAAGTTTAGATACTTACTTGCGACGTCACGAACAACACTGGGTTGGTGTGCTTAAATCCGAAATTCTTACATTGGAATTCATCCTTACATGTGGTTTTAGTACAAGACATGTTGATAAAACGTTGTACTGCAGTTGTTTTTCACAAATCTCCAAATTAACACCAACACTTGTTAATCAACTTATAAAAAAAGATTCTTTCATGACTCGCTTATTAAATATTCATCTGAGCGTGATGTTTGGATGTGTATTGTATCTATACAGGTATACGATGTTGCTGATTGATCCAGTAATATTTAAGTGTTTCCAGTGCAAATGTGGGCAGGATATTCAACCGTGACCTAATATCTACTTGTCTATGTCACCGGAGACAAATATGTGCACCGTGTCATTCGGGATTCTTACTATGATGTAGTACAAATACCTACTCGCTATATATGATGTATAAAGGAAATATAATTAGTGTTAACCGGATCTCGTTTTACCTTTAGTGAGCTGAGAAATACTTCGTGATTTACGACTACAAATTTGACTGTAAAAGTATGGCTCAGGTTACCTGACGTATAAGTCACTGGGTCTTTAGGATAAAAGATGGCTCCTGCTAGTAAACACAAACAAAGTTGACAAGTTTCAAATTTAAAGGTTTGGTAGTGTGTATTGTTATATCATTTTTAAACAATGCCAAAGTTTAGCGTGACCCTAAGGCGAACATACCTATATTGTAGGTATCGTTCAACATTGTAATAAAAACAACGTATTTAAATGCTTATATATCATAAAGTCAGGTGACAAATTGGTTAAAGGGCAGATGATTTATGATAGGAAAAGCATTTACAGATAACATTTTACTGTGAAAGTAGAAACAATTTAACTAACACAAATCAAAAACGCCAAGGTTAATCGTATATGGAGTCCGGATAGGGTAGTCTACGTTATATAACTCTTACGCCGTTTATGTTAATTTTTGGGAGCGGCGTAAGAGTAAGATAATTGGAACTAGGATAGGGCTACCCCATTATCATCGCGTCAGCGTACCATTGTATAGAAAATCAAAGATGCGATGGCGATAGTTCCGGCGATGGCGAATATAAGGCATGATGGTGCGATAGCGAAGGCACGATGGTGCGATAGTGAAGACGATTGCGATAACGCGCTGTGACTAAAGATATTAACTTCTAAAGCCAACTTCAAATTTTAGACCTAAATACTCATACTATTGTAGTCACATTTAAGACAAACGCGAGGATTTTGGTTTTATAATAGTTATGGTCAAGTATCCATTATTGGACGGTGATGTTCATAGATCACCGGCTTATGACACTTATTAAAATGGTATTTACGAAGTGCATATCAAATGCTAGTCCGAATTATCTGACTCTTACACCGCTTATCTTAATTTTTGGATATTTTTTTGGAGCGGTAGAGAGTCAGAGCTCGTCCCTAACGTTCACGGAGTGTCGTACCGATGTGTGTTGGTTACAATAATTTTAAAGAAGCCATAACGTCAGAAGAAATCATATATTATGTGTAAACATAAGAGAAATGAAGCAGGAACTTGCAGCATCAAGTCTGTGACAGTATTTCTTGGAAAGAGTTCTGACTCTCCGCCGCTCAAAATAAATTCCAACAATTAAGATAAGCGGTGTTAGAGTTAGATAATGTGGACTATAAATAGTCTATGATTGAGACGTTTTGTATCATGCGGGGAGTAGGAAGGTTGAGGTCCCATTAACCGATTTCAACACACCACCTGGTTTCGTGCTTGGTGACCGTCATTATACAGTCCGCTACTCCGATTTAGTGTGTTTAAAACAAAATTTATTCATTTGTGATTTGAAAAAATCATGTTTGTTTATGTTTTTCTTTATTTTAGTATTTTTCCAAATTTGATTTTTTGGGGTTCCGACCGGCTCGTTTTGTCCAGGTTTGGTCACGGTATCGGTGATCGAATGCCCATATCTTGTTTGTCATACACACTGCCCCTACATCAGAGGTGGAAGAACTGATCGCATACGAACAATCTTATTTTGAAGGTATGGGTTCATATCAAAATCTCATGTAAGTTTGTGTACACTTCGTAACGCTTTTAACTTTAATGTTCGTACTATTATTATTATTATTATACATTTACACATGTTTGTATAAAAGTGTGCATGTTATATTTAAGATATATATGTTTGTTATCTGTAACCGTTCAAGGAGAGGGCTCAAATAGGCTTGTCTGCTGCCCAATTCCTGTTACAAATTGATTCTTGTAATAAAATATTGAAATTGATATCAAAATATCTCAACGCAAAGTTCCTCTAAAGAGCGAAACGTTACACTGAATTATATAGTGAGTGAGTTGCTACTGTCATGCTTATATTAAAAGCTAGCTAGAATTGTTTTGGTTTTTATATTATGTTATGTTATGTTATATAATATTAAATCATATATCATATTATATTATATTAAATTGATTGTTTTTTTCTAGGTCTTTTTCATATTCTGAATTTCACGCGGTTGAACTATAACTGTTATGTATATTTTTATGTTTTGTTAAGGAGAGGGCTTTGGTAGTATTGTTTCAACTTATGCCCAATCCTTTTGTTTAACTCACAATAAAATATGTTTAAACTAAACTGTTGTTACACCTGTTTAGATGGGTTTTTTATTGCGTTATACACATTACTAGTGTTTATTGTTTACTTCGTGTAGATATGAATATCACCATCCATCCCATCTTATATTGTCATAACTGTCGTACGCGTGCACTCATATTTACCATACATGTTTACATTGTTTACGACCGCTCCTGTGTTGTTAGCTTGTTGAGTCATTATTTACTATGACGTAGGTATGTTTTCAATTTTTAAATGCATAGGCATTTTTTCTCCTCACCTGTTTTTGCTAGGCCTACCCGTGTACTTTACCTGTGATCGACATTTCGTATAACAATGAAGTAACATTACAAAATGTTAGTGACTATTACTAAATGTTCTATATGTGCATTTGGGTGAAGGCGTTATAGTGTTAAGCTAGTGTCATACTCCTGATCTCCGCGCACCTGACCTAGCTTAATTTGATTAGTGAGAAATATGAAGTTGCTGATCGTTTGTCAATGGGCACCCACCTGTTTCGCTTGTTAGTAATCAGTATAAGGACGAAACCTTTGAGTTCAGGCTCTTGTTCGGCGAAAAACAAACATTAAATTTAGTTTTTATTCTCGTTATTGACATTTATTTCGCCAATCATATTTTCAATAAGTTGGTAAATATCTACAATTTCCTATATTAGCCATTTATTGTTGACTTACATTTACGTACTTCCTGTTGTATTCATTTTCTATTTCCTCGTTGACAGGCTGAGTGTATCTTAACACCGTACTGGCTTACAGGACATATTATTTACGACGTGTCAACTTAACAATAGTTTGCGGTAATACGGGTTAACTATATAACTAAAGGAATATGAGATAGCTTATACCATGCAGTATATCTTTAATGGTATATGAGATGTCTTATATGTTAGAGTTTAACTAAAGTCAGTTTAGTAGAAAATGTAGGTCACAGTGACCTCTTTCTTATTTTCAATATGAAATACTCAAATACTCATCAAACCTCAGATGAAGTTTCAGGTCTGCGTGACTTGTAGTTCATTAACATTGAGTTAGTCACAAAGTTCCATCAACAAAATCAAGGAATTGGAGATAGGACATGGCCTACTTTTGATTTTGTTTGTAGCACTCTAGGGCACTCACTTACGGTGTGATTTGCATTTATTTGTAAACGGAATAGAGCACAAAGTCTAACCGAAAGTAAATATAGGTCACATAAGGTCAAAGTGATGTTTTGATAATGCGTGTAGTACTCTTCCAGCATAAACAATAAATGGAGTGAAGTGTCTGTGGGATTTACACAACCTTGTATATAAACGGAGTCGATTCAAATGTCTAACAAATCAAGAGCTAAATTAAGGTACTCCACGGGTCAGCAATGTTTGGTAACTCTAGTTAGAATTGTGTGCAAGATTTGTCTCCCCACACTATTTAAAATGAGGACGAAAAAGCATGTATACATGCTACGGATTCATTGATACATATACCTTTATGTAGAAAGGTTATTAAGATACAACATGCAATCATAAAAAGTTGACTTATATAACCATATAGTGCGAGTTGTTTAAAATACTTAAAATATATACAGATGTTTTTCATACACAATAAATTTCATAGGCAATAGCGACATTATTATGTAGATATTAAAAGAAGAAGATACGAAATGGTTATTTTTAAATAAGCTAATAAATGTTAATCTCTAAAGATACACAAGGGAGAGCATTCTAAATTTCTAAACAAAAGACATTTTTCAACCACTGACTGTAACATCACTGTTTTTTTAAAGAAAAATGTATGGGTACCCCTTGTTATTTTTGTAAGTTTTTGAAAATTAAGTATCTAAAAAAATTTAGATTTAATTCGATCAGTTTTACATAAATCGTTTGTTTGTGACAAAAAACAAGATATTTTTACTTCTTATAGTACCTGGTATGTCTATATGTCAAAGTGTAGGTAATTACAAGTTTGTCCACCATAAGTCAATATTGTTGCCTGTTTTTATTCAGAAGTACCGTGTGATGAATAAATAAGTTATTTCGATGCAATTTTTATTCATTGTTGCTCCGAAAAAACAAAAATAAATAATTTTGCTTATGTCCAGGTACCCGTTACAATTAATTTTATATCTTTCTAAAATAAAAAGTAAGCACCATTTTTTTCTTTATAAAATGAAAGAATATATCCTTGAGGACAATTAAGCACAATCATTTTTGTTTTTTTAATTTGAGTTGAGGCTGGCCCGTGGACTACCTTAATGGGCCTACATTTAGGTTTACTTTCCTGGTACAAAGCGCTTTGTAAGAAATATTGTTGTTTGTTATATTGGGGTTTTACGTCTCTTTAACTCATGTGTACACTGACAAATCTAAAACTGACAACACTAAGATCATCTGCATCAAGTTTCATGAAAATCCGACAAAAAGTTCTTAACAAGAGCGAATAGGTCTTCGCCAATCAACGGTCCTTGCGGTCATATTGGCTGGAGATCTAGCAACGTCGGACAGAAATCTGAATTTGAACCATGCATAGAACATTTATAGTCAGTTTTGTGAAATAATAGTTCGAAAAGTTGCAGTCAATCAGAGGCTCTGTCTGACATATTGGACGGAGAGCAGCAATGTAGGACACAGTTCTAAAAAGGAATCATGGCGAATATATAGATTGAATTCAGGAGAAAGTGCCTTTATAAGGCCATTTGTTCACACTAGATATCACTATATTTGTTGTATGTTCTTGTTCTGGCTGCAATGTAAGCTTAGTATGTACTATGTATTATGTCATATAACTTATAAAGTATCAAATTTAAAAAAAATAAAAAAAAAATAACTATTTGATTGAGAGTTAGTCAATTATAAACTTATTTTTGTATAATAAATCTGTTACTCTGTGTTAGTGTTACTTGGTTTTTCCTGAATACTTTTGTCCATTTATATAGATCTAGACATGTAATAAAATTGTATTACTTAATAAGTAGATTTAAGGACACTGCTTATTTTACATAAGGGCTTTTCCAGAAATAATCCAATGAGAGGGGTGGTAATCATTTTTTCAGAGGCCCCATCATCTATCAAATATTAAAACTGATTTGATATATGGAATAGTAAGCAGATTTAGATTAACCCATGACATATTCATTACAGGTGCCTCCCGACCCTCCCATACATTTAATTCTGGAACAGCCCTAAATATATATATCTGTGTCCCCAATGTAGTTTTATCATACATATAACAGCAAAGTTAACCAGGATAAAAAATATAACACAAAAATAGCACATAGATAACAGTGGAACACAATGTTTCGTATACTTTCAGTACACATACATATATATAATACATATAGGTTACTAACAACAAACAATATAATTTCCATAAACGTATAGCACCACATACATTCATGAATATTTTCTTTCAAAGTTTACACAATTAACATATCTTGAATATTCTCTAACATTAAGTCCTTTAATTCTATCAACATTAATACAAATTTAGTATCATATCTTACCATCAAGCTATAAACATCTTACAACCACAAAGTCCTTAACTCGACATACACATAATGTATATAACATAACATATTCTTACTAGGTCTTATCATCAAACGTTAAATGCAAATTTGATAAAAGTCATGAATAGTAAAAACATCAAAATGTGTATGAAAGACACCTGACTTGAGGACAAATTGTATTATTGGGTACACCAAAGATAATGTTATCTGAATGTACACAAAAGATAAGTAGTTATCTGAATACTCCTGGTTTCTTGGTCAAATTTTAATATAAATCCTGTTTTAATCAAGTTTCAGTTAAAATATTTTTTTTTATAAGTCTTGCATCTTGAATAAATACAATTTTTTTTTTATACCATGTTCATTCTTTATATATTAACATGTTATTGTCATTAATCAAAAGGAGCTTGAGTGGTTTACAAATAATTTCTGGTTTATAAATAATTTCTGGTTTTCTTTTGACTGGCTTAGCAAATTTTTTATAAATAGTAACCCAAAAATTGGCCATAATAAACTATATTTTTACAGGAAAAGTCTTATTTGAAGAAGCATGGATTTAAATAGGAAATGAGGGTGAAAACATGAGTGGCCAATAACTAGGAATGATCTTCATAGTTATAATGAGACAGATTATAGATAATACCTGCCAACCTTGAAATCTCAAATGGAGGAGATCTGAAAAATCCATTGGGGGAGATTTAATGTTTTAGTAAGAAAAGATAGGGAAAATATGAATTGTTTTTTGGGAGATGTACATGAATAATCATAATTTTAACCCAACAATAGGGAGTCTCACTATTTATGGGGGTGACTTGGCAGATAGGATTGATTTGCGCTAAAATACAATTACTGTATAAAGTTTATAAACATATAGTATGTACATACCATTATCAAAATTCTCATTAATTATCAGTGTTTCATTAATCTTTATGATTTGGAATCGGAGTGTTAATTGACATTTTAAATAGCTACAACTTTTATTTATATTTGCCTGATATAGAGTTTATATGAGTATATTTTTTATGTAAATGATGTATATTTAATGCCTCTGATTTCTTAGGGCCATAGCCTTGGATAACTCATGGTGGGCAAAACAATTTTTTCTGCCGCACACACATATTGGCTGCTTTGCCAGGAATTTTGTCATAGAAATAAAAACAAGGGGCCAATCGGGCCTTAATGTCCGTCTGGTTGAAATAGGCCAACAACTAAATATTTGCATTTGAATACTTTTGACCCCAGGGTCATGCCTTAAACAAACTTCTTTCTCTATGCCCTTAAGTCATTACACAACAAAGCATTAAGCACTAGGCCTTCAAGTTTACAAAAAGATTTTTGAAATTTTGTCAAATTTTCCCCATTTTGGCCCCGAAAAAAGGCACCCCCCTACAAAATGAAAATTGCAGATGTAATCACAATTTAACTAAAAGCTTTCAAACAAATGTTCAACTAAAGTCAGTACATGTATACATTCATTAAGAGTAGATATATTATCAATACCTGATTCAAACACATTAAATCTGCTTTAAAGAAAAGCTCAATATAAACTATATTGTAAATATTCCACCACAAATATTTCCTTTAGATTCAAATAGGGTTTGATTAAAGTTTGATTCTTTAAAGATCAAATTTTTCATTTCAACATTTAAAGCTCAGCAATAAATTCTGTGTCATTAATATTTTGACTCAACATAAAATGATAAATTATATATAAATTGTATTAATAAAATCTTTTATGATATAAATGATAAATGTTCAATGTTTAATTTATATAAAATCTATGCCTTTTAATTGTAAAATACAATCTGTTCACAAAAAATCTTACAAAAAAATTATTTATAACAAAATTCCAGTACATGAACATTAAGATTAATTTGGTCAAATAAAAATCACCTGTGTTTCTGATAACAGTTAAAACAGTGAGAAAGAGAAAGAAATAAGGAAAGAGAGAGAGAGATTCTCACTTTATCAGTGTTTGTATGAAATGCATTGAACTTTAGGATAGTCTTTGCAAAAGCACATGCATATCTATAATTCTTTCTTTTTATCCAAATAATGTTGTTTTAACAGCTCATAAAAAACTGCTTGATTCAGCAATAAGCATTCACAACATCTAAGATAACAATATAAATACTTTTGTAATGACACCCACATGTATTCAAATTAACATGGTGAAACCCTGTGAGTACTAGTAGTATAATCCTAGCAGGGTAACTTACAGCATTTTTGTGCATAATTAACAACAGGGATAGCATGTTTGAACACAATTGAATACTTAAAAGTTGTCAACAAGTTGTTTAAATACTTTACAATCAATAAAATGTTATACTTCATACCATTATAAAACAAGCACATTACCTGGTTGTTGAACACAATACAGTCTTTTTTTAACGCAAAAAGAACACAAAGGGAAATAACTCATACTTTACATAAAATATATAACAATAACATAGTTGTGTCCCCTTGTTTTGTGTGCTATTATAGATTGTTGAATCGCTATAAGTTAATTTTAAACAAAAGTCCAACAGAAACCAGCTTTTTTTTCTTTCTTTTCACAACTAAAAGTCCTAAGCAAAGAAACGCTTTAAACTCTAGGATATTTTTGTAGCATGGACATATGTTTAACCGTTCTTTAACTAGTACTATGAAAAGTCTGTTTTATTCAATCTTAACATATATATACATACCACAATACCTATCTACTGTAATGAACATTTACTGGTAACAAGGTGATGTGTCATACTTGCCAACTTTCCCGATATTTGGGTCCTTCTACCGGTCTACCGACCCGGACACGAAAAAAGGCCAAATCTACCGATATTTTACATTAACCCGTAATTTGTTTTTAAAATAACCGATTCAGTGTATTGCAACCTGAAGCCAAGATAAGGTGAAGGTCGATAGTGATCATGCTTCCGGTACATGCTCAATAAGGTAAGGGCAATGTTACCTGTTGTGAACACATGACTGTCAACACGTTTGGCACTCAATTATCAACGCAGACCAATTCAAAAGGTGTGCATTTGTTTACTGGAGCGTACCAGGATTTTATTAGATTAATTAAGATGATTAAGGACGACCATGGATGTGTTTAATTAAAAGAAATTGTGTGTTACAGTGACTGTCCAAAAAGACTCTTCACACTTAGAATTGTTTATGGTTTTATTTTAATTCTTTTTGTCTTATAACTCCTTGATGGTTTTGTTGTAAATTATGACGCTGGCGCACGACGCCCCACACAATTTGGACACACAGAAATGTCGTCACGCACTTTCTCCCCCAATTTTTTTTTAAAAGTTGGCAAGTATGATGTGTGTCTTAATATTTTAAACAGCAGCAAGAGACTTTCAATGCATTTGTATTATGTAGTCTGTACCTATTGTACTCTTAAAGTTCATCCTTAGAACTAGTGTTATAACTGGATTTATCTAGCCAGTACTGAAACATGAGATACACATCCTTCTTTTTGTTTGTAGGTGTGACTTCAAATCCCAGTTCTCTTACTCTCTTCAATGCCCAGGTCATATCCTTGTCGTACTGTAAAGCTGCTGTTAACACTGTCATGTAAGCTGAAAATACAAGATAGGATCAAAGGTGAAATGTGACTTACACTGAAAATACAAGATAGGAACAACAGTGAAATGTGACTTACACTGAAAATACAAGATAGGAACAACAGTGAAATGTGACTTACACTGAAAATACAAGATAGG